>FIZR01022981.1:0-13261 GCA_900060175.1 Ferrisia virgata
GCTAAAATGATTGCACTATCGTTGAAAGCGTAAAACATTTAAGACATCGGAGTTCCATAAATGTACTAACATTTTCTTCGTTGTCTGTTTGAAAAGCTACAAAGTAATGATGGATAACTGCTATCTGAGCTCGTGTCATAAATTTTTTGCATAATAGGCACTTCGTATGAAAGATAAAACTCAATTGAAGATGGGTGACACGATGACATATAAATTTTATCAGAGTAACGTTTCACAGTTCAACTTAAAGCAAACGCTACATTCTCAATAAAACACCTAGTTAACTCGGAAAACATCCATACTTTCATTTTTTTAACCAAGCATACTCATACAACTCACAATATGCCTAAAAATGTAATTATCACTGTGCGAGAAGGAAAAGTTAGAGGATTCAAGAACACATCGACATTTTCAGGGTCTGAATTTTATTCCTTTTTCGGGGTACCATACGGTCAATCTACAATCGGTTATGCGCGATTTAAGGTAATAACTATTCGAGTAATTTTCAAATTTTATTTCATTCTTAAAATTAAAATCGGTTTTAATCATAAATACAGGATCCCGTCGCAGTTAAACCTTGGACGAATGTTTTCAATGCAAATGTCGAAAAAGGAGGTTGTTTGCAATTCTCACATATTAAAAGAGAGATAGATGGATCAGAGGACTGTTTATATAACAACATTCATATTCCTGATGTACTATAAATTAGTAAGAAATATATATTAAATAAAAATTACAAAAAAGGATTAACGCCCAGGTAACATTTATTCAGATACCTCAAAATGGAAACGAACGTTTGAAAGCTGTAATAGTAAATATACATCCAGGATCTTATCACAACGGATCACCAGATTCCGATTCCTATGGATCACCCGACTACATTATGCATAATGATGTAGTATACGTTTGTGTAGGATTCAGATTACATATTTTAGGTAAGATACATACAAGATACACTATGCATCTGTACATTTTTACACTGTATGGCTTTAATTTTATCGTAACAGGTTTTTTGAATTTGGACCTTCAGGAATGTTCTGGTAATCAAGGATTCAAAGATATTATACTTAGTTTAAAATGGATCCAAAACAATATACGTAATTTTGGAGGTGATCCCGATAATGTAACATTACTTGGCAGCAGTAGTGGTGCTGGATTGGTGAATAATCTGTTGATATCTCCTCAAGCTAAAGGTATTAATAGTCAATAGCCACGAATTAGCAATGTAATTGATAAATTCATCATATGGCAGCACTTATTTTTGTAAATGTTCGTACAGGATTATTCCACAAAGCGGTGATAATGGGTATGTATAAATACTGCCCTAATATCATGGTTAGAGGACAAAACTCTACAATAGCATTCGAACTGGCACAAATTCTCGGTTACAAAGCACCTTACGATAAAAAGAAATTGTTATCGTTTTTCAAAAAGATTGACATTAAAAATATAATTATTGCAAGACCAGAGCGTTTACATCAGCAGGTATTTAAAGTCAATATCTAAAAATCAGTAATGGAATAGCTGAATAATGCATGCATATTGGTAAAATTTGAAATTTCTCGACAAAACAGTTAAATTTTTTGTACATGGTATAAAAAGCATCGAGGCTTTTTTTTTTTTTTACAGAAGCGCCTAACAATGAAAGTATACTACAGATACTAAATATTGTCACTTGAAAATTCTAGCCCATAATACAGCAAAAAAATTATATCATGTTTTCCTAATCTATTCGTTTTACTATTTAGACAACTTTAAGGTCACAGCCATGTTAGGTTTTAGATAGTAGCAGAATGACAACGTTCTGCTGTATGTTTTTAAGCCCGATAGACTAACAACTTATGGTGGATGGGTGGTAGAGTATCAATAAACATATTTGTTTTTTATCTAAAAAGACCATCGGGGCCCATTTCTGGGCATTTCAGATATTAACATCGAAAATTGTTTAATAGCGTATTCTAAAAATTTATATAATCAATTTTATCGTCCGAAGTGGGGCATCAAAATTCGAAGGCCGGATTTTAATTTTCTGAATTCCAAACAGTCAAAGTTTCAATTGTTCAGATTTTGATGGCCTTGACGTTAATGGTCAACTATTTTGGGCTGTTTGCTCGTCAACAGTTGGATTATGCTCGACAAAAAAAGTAAATGTTATGAAAAAAATGCTAAGCAATTTTCAAAATTCTTAATGTTGAAAAGAAATCACGAATTTTTTTAATGCTATATCACTTCAGATGAAATTTGAACTTCTGCCGGAACCCGAGTAGTGATAACATAACGAATTTTGAAAATTTGCTTAGCATTTTTTTTCTTAACATTTAAGTTGACGTACAAGATGTTGGTAGTTCGTATATTAATGATCTGATGGTTAATTGTTGACAGTTCGGATCTTGATGGTCCACTATTGATGGTCAACTCTTATTAATCCACAGTTGACCACCAACTGTAGATGATCCAGTCTTGATGGATCTGGACCATCAAGAGTAGACAGTCCAAATACTAATGGCGGGTATGTTGATAATCTACTATTGTTGGTCAACTCTTGAAACTTCAGTCGAACCATCAATTATTAATGATCAAGTGTTGTCAAATCTGGACAATCAACAGTTGAATTAAGCTTGATAAAAAAATTGAGCGTTATAAAAAAAAAATGCTAAGCAATTTTTCAAAATTCTGAACGTTAAAAAAAACTTTACGAATTTTTCAAAAGTTATGTCACTTTAGATGAAATTTGGACTTCTGGTGGAACCCTGATGTAATAACATAAATGTTGCCAGTCACGATGGTTTTTGCGTGAAATTTCCCTAATAATTCCAAATAATGGAATTTTATTTTTAGAAGTACAACATTTCAGTGTTGTAAATGGTAATTTGGCGTTAAAATTCAGGGTTAGAAACACTGCTTCAGATTTAGATGATTTTTGAACTTTATGTTGAAATTTTGACATGGATATAAATTAAAATTAATAAAAAAATCAAATAATGAAAAAATAGAAGAATAGAAAATGAAAAAAATTTAAATTTAAATTAAAATTTAATTAAAAAATAAAAAATAAATTTAAAAGATGAAAAAATTGTTTAAAAAAATAAATTTTTAAAATATTTCGTAGATACTTTACGTTTTTGATGTGAAATTTTCAAGTTTTGATTTTGAAGTTTTTGATCAAAAACTCATAATGATAGATGATTACATAACTTTTATTTTGCTAGGCAACCATAAAATAAAATGTCAAAATGAAGTGAAGAGAAGAGTAAACGTTTTTAATTTCAAGTTTTTTATCCAAAACTTGCGATGGAATATGATTATAAATTATTTTTACACTTGATGTTAAAATGTTGACGTGGATATTTTACATATCCATGATCTAGAGTTTTTCTCTGAAAGGAAAAAGCGCCTAAATTTTTTCTCAACATTCAAGTTGACATTCATAACGTTGGTAGTTCAGATACCAATAGTTAACTGACACCTGTTGATAATCCACTATTGATAGTGCGGTTCTTGTTGGTCCACTATTGGTGGTCAACTTTTGACAGTCCACAGTTGACTATCAACTATTAATGATCAAATGTTGATGTACCTGGACTGTCAAGAGTTAACAGTCCAAATCTTTATGGTGTGGATGTTAATGGCTCGCCAGTGTTGACCAACTCTTGACAGACTACTATTGACCACCAACTTCTAATTATCAAGTGTTGACAAATCTGCACAGTCAACAGTTGAATTATGTTTGATGAAAAAGTTGAGTGTCATAAAAAAAAAATGCTAAGCAATTTTTCAAAATTTTGAATATTAAAATGCTCACAGGCTTAGGATTATATGTCTTAGGCTCATTAGATCATAAGTCGTGGATTATATCAGATAAAAAATGGATATGCCAATACTATTGCTAAAAAATCAATTACGTTCATAAATTCAGGATTAGAACCATCTGAAGAGTCTAGTGTTCTGTGGAAGGGTAAATTGCAGTATGTGAAAAAAATATTTTTACTATGGAAAAAAATAAAAATAAAAGTGAAAACGAAGTGGAGAGAAGAGTAATAATCATTGATTTAAAAATTTCATGTTAAAATTTTGAGGAAAAATAAAAAAAAATACCTCGACTTTGTAGTTGTAAGTTTCAAGTAATGTTTAAGGTATATAATTTTATGTTAAAATGTTCGAACTTGTGAAACTGCCAAAACAATAAAATGAAATGACCCAATTTTGTTGAAAAAATACACGAACATTTTTTAAGTGACAAGCATTAGATGAAAAATGGTGAAAAAATTGTACCAACTACGTTTAAAATATCAAAACTTACATTCCTTTGATGTTTACTCTTCGAGTGCGAAGAGTATTAAGTATTAAAAAACATCTTTAAAATCAAAAGATATCATTTTTTCCATCAATCAGAAGTTTTCAACCGCATAATAAACCACACATAACAATAATTTCAATTTTAAATTACCTTAGGAAACTGCTGCTTTCTTTCCAACCTCTCCTTTCATTACAACGATTGATTCAGGAGAAAATCCGGCTTTACCATCACCTGATAAGCAAACAAACCTCGAATCAATGACACGAGTACCACTCATGGTTGGATTTTGTGAAAGAGAGGCTGCAATGGGATTCCTGCGTGAGTTTTTTTGGCCAATTACACTATATTTTAAATGTATTCTGACTTTCTTATGATGTAAGTTTACTGTTCAACACTGATGAAAATTATTATTTGAACAGCTCCTTTCAGAAAATCGTCAATGGATAATTATTACAAATCCGTTCGTCAGAATTGCTGGGGTTGGGGAGGTAACTTGACTGACAATCAATTGAAATTGATTCAAAATCGCATCGAATCGTATTACTTGGATGGCAAGTCAATTGACAATGCTTCGTTGATAGATAAATGCGATGTATACAAAATTTTTATACGAGTAAAATAATCGATAGATGAGAAAAATTTCATGAAATAATTACTCCTTTTTAGATTCAAACAGACATAGCTTTGTCAGATTTATACCCTTCGCTTATAAATGTGGTTGCGGCAGATCTTCCTACTTCAGTTTATGTTTACAAATTCAAATTTAAAGGAAATGTTACGAAATTAAGAGATTATTTTAATTTTGTTTCTGAAGAGCCATTACCAGGTAAAAACATGCATAAGAGGCAAAATTCTCTCAATACGTATTAATTCCTCGGAGATGTACGTAGTTAAATAAGTAAATCCATTTTTTTTTTTTTCACAAGGAACTTTTCACGGAGATGATTTCTTTCACTGGGCTCGGCTGAAAGACTTTTACCACAATGAAGTAGAACCTCTTACATTCGAAACCAAAGAAATGGTGAAAACATTTACAAAACTCATAAGTACCTTTGCTAAAACTGGGTATGAAGTAGTATTTTTTTTTTGCTACCATCGTCCTATCGTATTCAAGCGTAAAAAATAAGTCATTTTACTTTTTTTTTTCAAGAAATCCTAACTACGAAGGAATTACCACCCAGTGGAAACCTACATCTGTAGAGAATCCTTGTTATTTAAGCATTAACACTGATTTACAAATGGTAAATGGCAAATTAAACGGAAATCGGATGGAATTTTGGGAAAATCTAAAAAATGAGTTGGAAAAAAATCACCAAAGTTCAAAAAAATGAGAATGTAACGGACGAGGAACTGGTGATATGTGTCTATCACTAATCTGCATAAATGGTTGTCTATCGTGTAATACAGCAGGCAAAACACCTACATACATATCACATTTTTTTTAGCCTGATACAAGGCTAGTTTTCATGTGGCAGTGTTGCCGACATTAAAAACCTGATATTATAAAAATATCAATATTTATTTATGCAGATTGACGACCCTACCGTTAGGAGTAAGAGAGGCTAAAGATAGAATAATCACAGATTTCAGTCAATTAAACCATGTACATAAATTTTAATACTGTAAAAATTGCGATTAAAATTTTATGTATTAATTAATAATCTCATTTTTTTATGAATACATCAAATTTAAAATTCCAAACAATACTTTTAACTAAACAGATTAAAGAAAGAAAGAATACTCAACGATATTATTAATAAGGAAACCTACATCAAAACTCACCAACACCAAAACGTGAATTCTCATCAAATATTGACCACCTGAATTAATTTTCAACTATTTTAGATCAATTTGAAGCATTCAGTTGAATAGAAATCTTACTCCAGAATTTTCAAAAGCCTATACCAAGAATATCCTAATCAATTTTAGCAGCTAAAGGTATACCAAATTAATTTATCAAGGTTTTCCTGGGTAGTTTACAACACTATAAAAATTCGTGACCTCAAAAGGATAAGTGCACTTGAATACCTATCAAGTTTCAGCCTTTTAGATTAATTTTTATGATCTTCAGATGAAAACACAATTTGAAAATAGTCAAATATTACTTTAAAATCCACTCAAGAATTTTTATTTTCGCAATCGATTTTTTTCAAACTATTGTGGGTGGTAGGTAGACTATACCAAAAGGTATCAATGAGTAATTTGAAATAAATTTTCGACGATTTTTTCCAGCCGAAATGCGTTTTTGAAAACTTTAAATTGATTTTAGAGAGGCAATTCTGAAAAAATTGTATTTCATGAGTCCAGTCTTCGTGTAAAAAGTGATAGTTTTTTCAGAACATTAAAAATAAGAAATATCTTGGAAAACTCAAAAAATCATTTTCCATCCTGTCTCTCGCTCATAAAATAGTCGTTATTTGTCGAAAAAATAATTGTTCGATTTTTGCTTCATTTCGAATCTTTTTCGTAATTTAAGTAATTTAAATTTAGATATCGAAATAAAGGACAAAGCAACAAATTGAAAATTGTTGTATTTTCTTCATTTATGAAATTATTACATAAAAAACTAGCAACGGATTCGTGTTTAGCAGCTCCAATTACCCCCGTAAATTCACATCATTTAAAATAATCGAAAAAATTGACCAATATTTGAGAAAAATGCAAAAAATTGATCAAAAATCACGAAAAAAATTGAAAAATATGCGAAAATTGACCTAGAATATGAAAACAATTGTTAAAAATCATTGCAAATTGGGTGAAAAATTAAAAAATATGAGTTCAAAATGCAGAAAATTTAACAACACCCCGAAAAATGTTGAAAAATAAATTAAAATTCACCTAAAGAACATGACACAAAATCGTTGAAAATCATCAAAAGTTGCGTAAAATTTCGACAAAAATACGTAAAAACTGTAGAAAATTGATCAACATTCACGATATAATGCTAAAAAATTCGTGAAAATTGACCAAAAATCGTTAAAAATCATCAATAGTTGGGCAAGAATTTAACAAAAAACAGTGAATAATGACTAAATTGAGTAAAACTTTCGACAAAAAACTTGGTTAAAAATACCGAAAATTAAATAAAAATCACGAAAAAATGTAGAATAGTATGTAAATGTTAAACAAAAATCGTTAAAAATCATCGAAAATTAGGTGAAAAATTCGTTTCAAAATCCCAAAAATTGATAAAAAATCGCAAAAAAAAATAGTGAAAATTAACCAAAAATCGTTGAAATTCATTAAAGATTGAATAAAAATTTGACAAAAATGGGTTAATTATGCTGAGTTTTTCGTGATTTATGATCCAATTGCTATTTTTTTAATATTATTTTCAATGATTTTTGCCGATTTTTTTCATGTTTTTGATATCTTTTGCATTTTTTTATAATTTTTGATCAATTTTTGGTATTTTTAACCTATTTTTATCAAATTTCTACCAAATTTTCAATAATTTTTAACGATTAGTAGTCTATTTTTCCTCATTTTCCAACATGATATCGCGTTTTTGATCAATTTATTACATTTTTTACGCATTTTTGTTAAATTTTTACTTAATTTTTGATGATTTTCTACGATTTTATTTCATATTATAAGTCAATTCTTACTTATTTTCCAACATTTTTTCGTGATTTTTGATCAATTCTTTGCACTTTTTATCCATTTTTATTAAATTTTTACCCAACTCTCTACGATTATTAACAATTTTTGTTCAATTTTCGGTATTTTTGACCACGTTTTGTCAAATTTCTACCCAATTTTTAATAATTTTCAACAATTTTTGGCTAATTTTCATTCATTTTTCAACGTTATGTCGTGATTTTGGATCAATTTCCTCCGTTTTAACTCCTTTTTGTTAATTTTTTAACTGTTTTCAATCCTTTGTAGTAATTTTTTTCGTGATTTTGAACCATTTTTCGGCATATTTCACAAATTTCTGCCCATTTTTTCGATGATTTTCAACGATACAAAATTTTTTAAATTTGTATATTTAGGGGAGTAATTTGAGCTCCTGAATACGAATCTGTTGCTAATTTCTTTATGTAATAATTTTGTAAGTGAGGAAAATACAATTTTCAATTTGTAGCTTTATGCTTCACTTTTCAATCCGCCCATTAAATATTCTTTTGTGTAGTCTACCATTTTGGAAAGTTTGGAAAAAAACAGTCGAAAATTTGCGAAAGCAAAAATTCTAAAGTCCATAACGAGGGATTAGAAGAAGTACAGGGGACCAAAATTTTTACCACGAAAACCACGAATAAAAATTTTAGAAGTCAAATATTGTAGTACACAATGAAAAGAAATACAGTATTGAACCAAAATTTGACTGTCCCACGTGGAACAATCCTACGCACGTGCTTGGCTTCGGGTATCAAACTAAATATAATTAAGCGTAACTTCGAAGTTTTGCGCGAAAAAATATTAATACAAAATATTCTTCAAAATAATTAGTGATCAAAATGAACTACTTGAACCTGAAACGAATTAATTTTAAGGGCGAGTATTCTGAATTTTTCATAGGCTATTAAATCAAAAAATTCTGGCTGATTATTAATAAAAAACAGCCATCTCAAAGAATTCGTCAAAAATTATAAAATCGTGGACAGTGAAAGTGAAACTTACCTACCTATAACTACATATTTCTTATGCATTCACTTATCGATTATAAATATTTTACGATGCGCAATGCAAACTTAGTTGAAAAAAAATATGACGTAAGCAAAAATTATACTGCAAGTGACCTAATGGTTTTTCAAAATCACCGGACTTACGTATATTTCGTATTATTAATCGGAATTACGTCAAAACGACCAGGTAAATGTAATAAATCCACGAGCAGGAAATTTTTAAAAAAAACTCGTAAAAATATGTATTCAAAGAAATCGGCAGCTATTTGTTTTTTATGAAAAACACGATAACTATGCAAACAAACCCTACATCAAAAAAATAATAATTTTACCGAAAAGCAACCTGTGGTTATAACTAGATAAGGGTTAAAGTATAAAAACGGACTAATATTGGTATTCCTTTTGTGAAAATCAAATAGGGTGGAATATACAAGAGTGCAAATTTGTGTTTTGTAAAATGCAAAAATATATTTGAAGTTGAATAATTTTTTTTACGTACAAGTACCTTAAAAAATCATCATCCAGGACTAAAATTACGTAAGTATCATTTCCACCAGAATGAAAAAAAAATTTCATTATAAATTATTGAAAGAACGATAATGATAAAGAAACAGATCATCTGTCAAAGTTAAAAACCGTACGATCACTAAACAAACAAATATTGTATTTTTTCATTCAGGCAGCTGCAAAAATTTCATATCCAGCTTCACGATGCTTGTGACCAATGACACATGTCCTCTGGTGTCAAACTCATTCTCACTTCAGCTATTAGCCGCTGCACATTTACTATCACCCTTAATCCTATCCAATTGCGATCTGGTCGGATCTTATCCAAAAGACAAAAGCATACCTGTATATCTTAAACCATGGGCCGAATATGACTTCATAATCGTAGGAGCAGGCTCTGCAGGATGCACACTTGCCAACCGGTTAAGTGAAAACCCTGCATGGAACGTATTACTCATCGAAGCTGGAGGAGACCCTCCTATATATTCGGATGTACCCGGTTTGGCTCCAACTTTATTCGATTCGCCTCAAGATTGGAAATACTTTACCGAACCATCGAAGGATACTTGTTTAGGTTACGTTAATAATCAATGCTATTGGCCCAGAGGTAAAGTTTTAGGTGGTAGTAGTACAACTAACTTCATGTTAGCTCTTCGAGGCAATCCGAAAGATTACGATAATTGGGAATCTATGGGTAATAAGGGTTGGAGTTATAACCAGGTACTGCCGTATTTCAAAAAATTAGAACGTTTGCGATCATCCAGAGTAGGCAATGATGATTTACACGGTCACGATGGTAACATGTTTATCGAAGATTTTACCAATAATACCATCTATAATAATGTGAAAATTCAAAATTATATCGCAGACTATTGCAAAGAAGGAGGATATCAATATAACCCAGACATAATGACGCAAAATATAGCAGGTTTTACCATCGCACTGGGTTCAATACGTGATGAAGTTAGATGGAGTACCGCGAAAGGATATCTCGAACCTGCTCGAAAAAGGCCCAATCTAACTGTTATGAAAAACACTCAGGCTACAAAAATAATACTCGACGGTAAAAGAGCCATCGGAGTTGTAGTTTCTAAAAATCGAATATTTAAAAAAATTTACTCCAGAAAAGAAGTAATCGTATCAGCGGGCGCTATAAACTCTCCTCAACTATTAATGCTTTCTGGTATAGGCCCTGAAAACCACTTACGTGAATTAGGAATTCGAGTAATTAAAAATTTAAAAGTTGGATGGAATTTGCAAGACCATATGGTAACTACGGGTCCTGTTGGCAAAATAAGCATGATGAAATATTATCAGACCATTATCCCTGTTAGTACTTTTTTACCAATGTACTTCGCAAACAGAACTGATTCTGGTCTTATACCGAATACCATGTTGTTTTTGAATACCACCGGTCACAATGCCAGTCATCCGAATATTCAAACTTATTTTATAATGTTACCAAAAATTAACGTTCCGACTTTTTCAATACTTCCAATAGGTATCGCTAAAACCGAAACGATCAACGAGTTATTGAAACAGTTTGAAAGTTCTCCAATATTACTACCTTATATTGCAAACATTTCACCCCATAGCAGGGGATATGTGACACTCAAAAGCAAAGATCCTTTCCAACATCCAAAAATATTTACCGGATATCTTACGGATAGAAGAGACATTGAGGCGATGATTGAAGCGTTTCGTATTCATGAAAAATTATCGCATACCAAAGCTTTCAAAAAATATGGCAAATTCACTTATTTACAATTACATTCTTGTTTACCATATAAACCATATTCGGACGCGTATTTAGAATGCTTAATAAGGTACATGGGTAATAGCATATACCATCCGGTTGGTACGTGTAAAATGGGACCGTCTACCGATCCAGATGCTGTTGTTAGCCCTACACTCGGAGTACATGGAATTGAAGGTTTACGAGTAGTCGATGCATCAATAATGCCAATCATTCCTGGAGGTAATACCAACATTCCTACCATTATGATCGCTGAAAAAGCTTCCGATTTAATTAAAGAATTTTGGTCGAAGTCAAAGTGACAGTTATCTATAGTGAAAAAATTTTAAAAACATTTGTCAAATTACGTTACGTAGGTTGAAGGTTCCTTATACTGAAACTACAACTGATAAGAAATAGCTATTTAGGTAGATGTACATGTATTTGCAATCCAGAGGTAGTCATTATCATAATTAACTAGGTGTATAATTTTAACTCACTACGATGGCGGTTGTATTCTTTCAAAGTTTCGAATTTTATCGTAAAACAATAAAGTATTCAAAACTTTACAAGATTATTCAAGTTGGCGCTTAAGATTTCATTTGGGTTTCCAGAGTCCCCACTAAATGGGTCGAATTCCGCTTTTCTTTTTTGAAATGTGTAAGCAGTGAAAGGAGCCATAAAAATAACAAATTGACTAGAAAATGATATGATAAAAAATTTCAGTTCTCTAATTTAATTTTTTCACCTCGCAAAATTGACCCAATTTCAAAAAATTTTCAACCTCTCTCCAATTCATCATCATCAGTAGATCTCAGTCGCTTTCGACCGTATTACACTTAAAAGAGCGCGCCATCTATCACAATCCCGAGCCAGTAAAGTAGCTCTTACTACAGAGCCCATTCGCGCTTTGATGATGTCAGACCACCTGGTCGAAGATCTTCCTCTCACTCTTTTATCAGGGGTCTTACCAAAGAGAATGTCATTTTTGAGATTCTGATTTCTCTCCTGGTCGCATGTCCAAATACCCTAGAATGCATTTCTTGCATCAAACACTTAGCCTGACTGCCTCCTTAATTTTGTTGACGATTGAAATGTTGGCTCCTCGAGCTGTCCATGATATCCTCAGCATCCTTTGGTAGACCTGCATCTCAAAGGCGTCAATTCTTCTTTAATCATCTGCCTTCAACGTCCATGTTTCCGCGGTATATAGAAAAACAAAGAAAACAAGTGACTGTATAAGTCTCTTCTTTGTCTTTCTAGAGATCTTGTTATTACATGTGACATTACGCAGTCTGATCATAGCTGATTTGCTCAGAGTAATTTGGCGCCATATTTGTGCCAACAAGCTTCCATCTGCTTCGATGATGGAGCCTAATTATACGAAAGAGTTGACCTTTCCGTATTCCCACAGAGCTGTAGAATCTGGAAGACACTAGGCTCAATCCACCACCATGACTTTCGTTTTTGATGTATCAATACGAAGCTCAAGTTTTTCAATAGCTATCTTCACCACATTGACGAGCTCTGCCATTTCCTCTTCATCCAGAGCAATCAAGGTGGTACCATCTGCTTATCGCGGATTAGAGATTCTTCTTCCTCCAAAATATCACCAGTCCAATGTTCTACGGCCTCGCGAATTATGTGCTCACCATAAATGAGGAATAACTGCGGAGATGATATGCATCCTTGATGCACTCCCTGTTTCATTGGAAAAACCTCCCAGATTCTTCACCATCAACTCTCACCACCATAGAATTGAACTCATATAGGGACTCCACCAAATCTACTAAACAAGCAGGGATCCCCATTTCTCTAGAAGCTTTGAAGAGTTTCTTCCAATTCACAAAGTCAAAGGCTTTGAACTCCCTGCACTTTTCAATGATTTGCCAGACATTCATTATCTGTTCTCTTCTGCCCTTTCCTGACATGAATCCAGCTTGTTCAGGTGGAATTTGCCTGTGTAGATACACTTTGATCCAGTTGTTTAGGATTCGTGACATGACTTTGCTGCCGTGTGGAATTAGAGCAATTGTTCGATAATTAGAGCATAATCTTGCATCTCCTTTCTTATGCAAGGGAATCAGCACCAAC
>FIZR01022982.1:0-11230 GCA_900060175.1 Ferrisia virgata
AAAAAAAAAAAAAAAAAAAAAAAAAAAAAAAAGTGAAGAAAGAAAAAATTTCAACTTCATTCGCTTTTTCGAATTTTTTTTCCATCCAATTCAGAAAAACAAACCCAACTCAATGCGTTACTTTTGGAGCCTGATTTTTGGTAAAAATTTTAATACTTCCATTCATGGAAGTAAGAAAAATAACACTCTGCGATGCTTTTCCTTACTCTGTGGTACGTGCGGAGGTAGATATTGGAAGTGAGAAAGTAAAAACTCCCTAAATGTAAATCCAAAGTCCTTACTGAATCTACACACCAAATTCCAACTCCCCAGCTCGACTAGGTGAGGAGATATGCTTACCACAAAAGCTTTTCGCAGACTGGGCTCGATCTGAGCAGCGATCAGCAAATTTCTTTAGTTTTGTAGCGATCTGGCTACGATGATAATTTTTCTCTTCGTTATTTTATTTTTCTACCGCTTCAATTTATTTTTTCTCTGTCACCTTATCGATGAAAAAAAAAGGGGGGAACGCGATATAAAACAATAAAATACTGGAGAGAGATTAAATCGCATGAAATACAACAGATCGGGCTTGGTGCGCGAAAAGCTAAGCACGAAAAATAAGAAAAATCGAATAAAAACTACTTTTCACGGACGTATGACAAACGGTACAGGGAGTAGGGTTGAGGCTGAAAAGTTGAAGTATCCAGAAGCTATATGTATGACCCCTGCTAAACAAACTAGCTTAATTTCATCCCTGCAGCTGAATTTGAGGTGAGATATGCTAGTAACGATCTTTCTCAGAAGTCAAAAATAGGAATCATCACTCCCTCCATTCCCTCCATTCCCCTCTCCCCTATTTACGTAAAAAACTGATTTTTGGGTATGTTATGCGATTTTTGATTCTCTATATGTTGACTTGAAAACGAACAATTTTAGCCATTTCAGCTTCTGAGTACCCCTTTTTCCAAATTTAGACATTACTGAATTTTGATTCCAGGAACCGTCGAGCTGGATGCAATTTTTTTTTTCAATTTCAATCGTTTTCTCTGAGGTAACTCAGTGCAGAAAAAGTCGACAACACTAAAAGGTACATCCGGGGTATATACTAAATCTATATACCAAATTTCAATTTCCCAACTCCACTTGGTGGGTGGAGGGGGGGGGGCAAAAGGATCTAAAAAGTTAAAACTTCAATGAAGCACCTGCCAAGTCTACATAGCAAATTTCAACTTCCTAGCTCAATTTGGAAGGGGGGGATAAGGGAGAAACAGCCTTTTTTCAAAATTAAAAAGGAGAAAGCCCCTCATATCTCTCATCCTAAATGTCCTAGGAGGCAGGTTTTTTGAATTGCCCATCGATTAGTTTAAAAAGGAACAACTTTTGACATTTTAGCACCTGAACACTACCTCCCTCAAAATTTGGGCACAACTGAACTTTGACCCGAGGTCATCCCCACCGCAGAATATCAAGTGGCTTGCCAATCGAAACCAATTTCCTAAATTTGATCGATTTTGGTAACTATCGAGTTGAGCAAATAATTTTTTAGCTTAGAAAAAAAAAATAAAAACCTATATTTACCGAGGTCACTCCGAAATTCGATCGATTTTGGTCCGTATCGAGTGAAGCGAATGATTTTTAGTTTGGCGGCGAGGGGGGAGGTTATAATGAAATTGTTATTTCAAAGAAACATAAATTGAAAAAAATAGGTCTGTCTTTTCAATTTTTCTTATGGACTACTTCCATTAATTTGGACTATTCTGATCGTGAGTACTGTTCAGCTATTACTTTGAGTGATTGCCTAAACTATCAAAGAGAAATTTTTCTATCAGTCACACAAAGAGGTTTCTCAGCGCTTTTAAATGGTCTTTTGAAAGAGCTAGTGATTGGAAAAACTATTCATCATGATAAGTAAAAAAAAAAAAAAAAATGCGATGCTTTTTCAGCCTGATTTTTATTACATATTACGATCATGAGAATTGAAAAAAAAAAACATCTTAATCAGCATTACGGGTAGGAAGGTTTCAATAGGGCTAAAAAGTCGAAATCCCGAAAAGGCACATGTAGGGTCTCTACTCAGTGAACGTACCTAACCTCAAGTTCCTAGCTCAATTTGGAGGTGAATTATGCGAGGAACAAACTCAAAACATAGTAAAAAACGATCAAAAAACCACATATTTGGGGGTGTAAGGGGGTGATTTCAATTTCCTAGCTCATTTTAGTTTGGATATAAGGATGGAACAGCCCTTTTTTAAAACCAAAAAGAGGAAAACCTCTTGTATCTCCCCTCCTAATTGACCTAAGAGGTTGTTTTTTGGATATGTTATACAACTTTTCATTTCCTATCAGCTGGTTTAAAAAGAAACAATTTTTGCTTTTTTGACCCCTCATCACGCCCTTCCCCAAATTGGAGCATAACTGAATTTTTACCCACGGTCAATTCCACTCATATATATGTAATACGCCGCCAAATTGAGCTGATTGACCGAATTTGAGCGATTTTGGTCTGTATCGAGCAGAGTAAATAATCTTAGTGTTCACACGGGGGGGGGGGGGGGAATAAAAAAATAATAAAAATAAATACTCGAAGTGGCCAGAAATGGTCTAAATTATCTTAATAGTCTTCTAGGACCTCAAAACGGATTTTGTTGATATCCCCCCTTTGCGATAGACTGTAAATAGCCTGGTTTTCATTGGCAATATGACATAGAAAATCAGATTACTATAAATTCAGAAATAATAATTTATACACGGCACAGGAATAATTTCTAGCGCACCACTTGCTTTTCATCCACTCTATGCTATTTCGAATTACATCATATTGCATCTCTTATCAGAGACACATAACACGAAGGGAAAAAAATGCTACCAAAATTAATACACATATAATTGAAACAATCTCTTTTAAAAGGGAACAAATTCGAGCATCTAAATAATATAAAAAAATCAAATTTTCACGCTTCCAAACGTTCTCACGTCTCAATCAACGAGTAAAATTTGCATGGCGTATGGAAAATTAATTCACTTAGAGGAGGAAAGGCAACATAACAGACGTCATGTGGTTTTCGCACCATATCCGATTACGGAAACAGTGGAAAATACGTTTTGCATTTCGTACATGTGCTGCAGACACAGATCCCATATATGTACGTATATGTGTACATACGTATAGAAGAACCGTCATTCATACTCGTATGTATAGATAGGATCGAGTAATCTAATTCGAATGCATAATGAGCCGTGTAAAACACTCGGCTATCAATTTAAAACTCATAAAAGGCCCTACCACATATAACGCCTCTCAACAGTATAGATATCACGATACGTATACAGTCCTCAACACCCTCGTAACAATACTAAACAGGTACGCAACTTATGGCCAGTTCATGTCAGATTCGTATACGTATCGTAGCGGTACGTAGTTCATTGTACACAAGAGACAAACGTAACGTACCTCTTTACCTGTACCTTATACTCGTATATCTGTAGGTCTAAAGGGAACCGCGACCAGATAGTGAAACAGACAAGACACTCACCATACAGTGTAACAAGCGGCTATTAAAATTACACGTATTACGCCGGTATTTATATAAGATTGTACGTGGGAAAACACAGCTAATACCATGACTAACGTATACAGAAGTACAAAGACTCATCTTCGAGTCTAATTCCAAATCGAGACCGAATCCAGTCAAATCAATTTCACTCTCTACTCAACAGGGGGTTCATCGGTGCACAATCGAAACCCGAAATATACAATTGATTTCATCACGACGATGACGACTCGGACGCATTATCGCGTCTAAATTGAAAAAAAAAAAAAAAATTACAGCGTCATAATACGTCGCATAAATGTTACTTGTAGAGGTATGATGTACCTAGGACCTGCCTAGTACCTACAAGTATAAGTTAGCCTATCGGTTTCGCGTGGTAATTTCAAGCAATGCCTTATATACGTATTTGGCGAACCTCTTTCAGTCGAGTACATGAGAAAAAAATTCTTCCTGGTAGTGTTTTCGTTCACGCGAGCAATTTTTTCTAATTTATTCGACGTTGTTATTGTTGCGAACCAAAAAAAAAGAAGAAAAAAAAGGTGAAAAAAAAAAGCATTTGCACACTTATACAGTACCATTGCCCAGAAGAATGACGATGGTACAAGCATAAAACCTCACCATCGCTTTTCTAGACTGCATCTTTCCATCAGCTAGCAATCCAATATTGTATAGTGAAAAGTTTAAACCTATAGGCTACTTCTAATGGTATTAAAGCTTTTATACGCGACGACATTTACTCTCTACTTTCTATATACGTGGTATATCTGTATACACTAGCCGTTCATACACTTACTCGATTTGGTCTCTTCTCTCATTTAAAACTTACCCATCAACCGAGAAGAAAAAAGTCCAAAGCGCAAAAACATGTAATGTGTAAGTTTGCGGTTCAACAAGAAGAAGAAAAAAGTATCAAGAAAAAAAAAAAGAAAAAACTCCCAACAACTGTGATTGATGAGTACGAAGTAAAAATACAAGAGACCCACTTTTATTGTTATCCTTTAAGAGTGTATATATAGGTATGTATATATATTTGAAAAATAAAAATAGAAAGGGGAAAAAACGCAATAACTTTACACACAAGGTTCATAACATGGATAGTTGTATACCTATCCATACATACATGGTGATTTTTCTTGTACGTTCTTTCGTATTTAGACAGAAAAAGTGCATTTTTTTATGGCTCAATTATGGTTTGAAAGCTAAAAACTTTTATTTAACTAAAACAGCAGGTTTTAGACCTCGCAAATCGACACTAATGCCCAACAATTGGGATTTTGAACTATACCCTTCGGGAGCCCAATTCCAGTCCAACGCTTGAATGGCTGCAAAAATCGAATTACACGACCAAAAAGCCCCCTGTATCAGTCTCATTCGATTTTTACGTCGTTGAAATTTACACCTGGTTCACACAGGGGTAAATTATTCATTTCAATAGGAATTTCCAAGTGTCGCTATTTTTATTCTTTTTGCCATAGTTCCTTTTCATCACCACCTTGAAAAAAATTTTAAAAACGAAAATATTTGTTTTTTTATGCTTTACAACGCTTGTGTTGACCAATTTTTAAATTTTTTTAGCATGACGGACGTGTCACTTGAGAAGTATGCAACTTTTTGAACGGCGGTTTCAGCCCCCTCCCCCCGTATTTTCACAAAAGGAAACGGTCATGCACCTAAAAGTAAATTAACTAACAGATTTTTGAGAATTATTTTTATCAACTGGAGATTTTTAAAAATCATTTTTTTCAGCACGTTCCAGCTCCTTCCCACTGGGGAAAAAGTCGAAAAAGTGCAAATGTTTGTCTTTTAATGCTCTAGGACTTTTGTTTCAATATTTTTTTTCGTAAATGCGTTATTTGGGAAGTGATTGCCAAAAAACCGAACTTTACATTGCCCCTTGCCCCTCCCCAAAGGAGGGGGGAAAATATGCACGGATTTCAGGGAAGTTTGTTTCCACTTTCTATGAATTTCGATCGCGTTTCAGCTCTCTTTGAGCTATAAAGACTGTTAGGAATTTTCATACCTGATTCGGGCACTCTGAACACGAATCCGGTTTTTCATTTGATTTTTTTTTTTTTTTCATGTTGTCAATGAAAATCTGACTATTACGGTTTATCGACCTAGGGCAGATGAAGGGGAGAAAACCAACAAAATCCGTTTTGCAGTTCTACGTAGAAGACCATTTCTACCATGCCAGATATTTAATTGTATTCATTCATTTTTTTCCGAAACTAAAAATTATTTACTCCACTCGATACTGACCCGAAATTGATCAAATTTCAGAAACAAAGTTGGATTAGCGAAGGATTCGATATTCTAGAACGCGGTTGACCTCGGCGCAGGTGCTAAAATCGCAAAAATTCTTTCTTTTTGAGCCAACAATCTAAAAATCAATCTCCTAGGTCAATTAGGAGGGGAAATATAAAGGTTTCCCTTCTTTTTGATTCTGAAAAAAGGCTATTCCTCCCCTATTTCTCCTCCAAATTCAGCTAGGAAAGTGAAATTTGGCATGTAGACTTAGTACAAGCCATAAATGAGCCTTTGGTGATTTCGACTTTTTAGCTTCATCGCACCGTTTCACAGCTTCGAAAATGTGATAATATGATATGGAAAATCAGCCTAAAAATTGTCTATAAAGTCAAAACACATATTTTTACAAAAAAAATTGCATGCTCCCCTTCAGCCCGCAGCTGCTCCACTCAGCCTCCTCCCCCGCCTGAGAAAAAAAGTTGAAAAAATTGTATCAATATATGTGTACCTCTGCTCTCAACATTTGGGTTAAAATTATAATTAATTTTCCTTCGACATGCAATAATATGAATTTATTCCATAAGGATGAGTTTTTTCGCTATTGTGCGCAAGGGAGGGGGGGAGAGGTTCATCAGCTCAAAAATTTAGTTTACAGGTACCTAACTATGTTTTAGGAAAATTGTGAAAATTAAAAAACATGAGCATTTTGCCTATTCTTATCAGGGAATACCCATTCGACCCTATTGCTCCTTATTTACTCAAAGTCAGAGCAATTTTCAGAGGAAATTATCATTTTTAACACAACCTTATTCAAGAATAAGAAGAAAGGGAACTGATTATTTCTTTCTTATCATTCGAATAATTGACTGATATATCTTGAGAAATGTGAATTTTCAAAATATTAATCTGATCCGAGGGCCCACAGCTATTCCACAACCATTTAAACCTATTCTGCACCGAAGAGCACTTCATGAGAACAAGAAAATGATAATCATGGTAATGGTAACGATTTTGGATTTGGTAGTTGTTCTGATGTATATTTGTCGTTTTTTGGTTCGTACAAACTGAAAATATTGATTTTTGATGGGAAAAATTATGATATTTAGTCTAGTTGACCCCCCCCCCTTCAACGCCATACGTAATCGTCTCATTATAGCTAATTTTATTTCATTATAAATTAACCACCTGGTAAATATCGGTATTTCAACCCAAACTGTACAACACATCTAGGCACTAATGATATCAAAGATATTAATTTTGTTTCACTGGCTTCTACTTTAGGTATTGGACAAAGTATTGTGGAGTTACGATGTTTCGTCCCTTTCGTCCTCAAACGGGTACAATGTATCAGATAAAAAAAAAAAAAAGAACACCTTTAAATCCAACACTTATCGTCCTTCTGCAGCGTAATAAAATTAGTACAAATTCAAATATCGACTTTACGATGATTTTCTCGTACTATCCACCAAGATGATTATAATAATACAAAAATGAATATTCTATACAGAAAAAAAAAACAAAAAAAAAGGGTACTGTACGGTTCGATACATCCATAGATCATTTACCTCTTCATCCTTCCTCAGTCTTAGGTAAAAATCCAAGTATTCGTCGTATTCAAGATGGAAGAGTACAACCTATATACGAATAGGTATTTCTTGATGACAATATAATGCGAATGGTCGTTTTGAACGAATACTTAACCCTTTTTTGAGGAGTTAAGCAACCGTTACGAATAGGCTATGTCGGCGTCGACGCGACAACGTTAAGAAAAACAAATTGACCAACATTTGTCATAATAATTTTTGCACAGCGCGATGTGGCTGGGCCAAGCTCGGCCTCATCGGTTTTGGTCGTTTCTACATTATAAAGAACAGATTTGTTTAATGAGCCGAACGAGGTGAAAGTGTCGTCTGAAAAATATAAATACGTAAATAAGCGTGACAATACGATCATTCCAATTCCAATATCTCGCGTCGATTATGCTAATAGACCATGTTGCAAGATTAACGGGTTCTCTAGTATACCGTATAATATATCTAATTTTGAAGTTTCAAATACTGCAACATTACGTAGGCCTACAGTATACATTTCGTTTATTGTATCATTCGTTCTCTGTCATCAACCAAGGTACTAAATTTTATCAACATGGCAAAAAAAAGAAATTAAATAAAGAGAAAGAGTTTCATTAATTGAATTTTTTTTAGCCAACTCGGTTACGTAGACCCATTCCATGTACCTACATAGAGCACTAAGTGAGAAGTAAAAAAAAAAAAGAAAAAAAGGTCAAAAGAGGTACAATTATTATTTTTTTTTTTTTTTTTCAAAAATTACAATTTCCCGTGATTCATTGGGCACAAAATTAAATTAAACGTTAATAAAGGCATAAGGGACAGACGAGCCGAGCGTGAGCGACAATGATGGTAAAATTGTTAGCTGGTTGGTATCATATGTGTACAATGGTACATAAAAGGTGATTTTGTGGATGGCACACGCGCGTATCGTATATTTTCAAAGCTTTCGATATAATGTTTGCTAATACGCTGGTATACGTCGGTATTACCTTCTTGTTATGATATTTTTCACGCTACTTGTGTAATGTCTTTTGCATGTAATGAGTTCGCGTTTCCTTTGTTTTTGCAAAAAGACCAGCACGTTTTGTGAACCGTAGTTACGCCACGCGATATTTTCCTATCGGTTGGTCACACACACAGCCTGTTCTAGGTACAACCTAACTAGAAAATAACGAAGATTGGGATTTTTTTTATTCCGCTTCTTCCATAAACGGAAACGATTATCGTTATAATTTGGTTAATAATGCGAAAAGCAAATTGCTTCAAAGCGAGCTGTCAGTTTAATATGACAACGGTATTAACCTCTTTGATACCTAGTAACCCGATTGATTATACGAATGGTGGATTTACAGGAAACAGATTAGCCTTACCGTTCGAGTAACTCAGCGTTTACATCTTAACTCGTAGTTGTACGAAAAATATACTAAATTAATCGTCTCAAAAGAGGGAAGACTGATATTTTTTCAAGTCAAGTGTCCTGCTTGTAATATTTAGGTAATTACCTGCCAAAAGAAAATTCGGACATTGTAAATGTACTCTCATCGTATGTCAACGTGGAAGTGTGTCAAGTTATTCTTCATCCATAATTTTAGTCTCTTCTGACTGGTTTTTGGACTCCATAATCAAAATATAGGTTGATGAAAATTCCAAAGTAATTTCTAGCCGAGTATCTGGATTTTTTCAACATCCTCCGGAGGTTATCAAAAAAAATGAGGTACATATGACATTCATAAGGAGCATGGCTAGTGGGTTCAAAAAATCCAAACCTTCTCTTTCCTTCCCCAATGAATATGGAAAATTTTCAACTTCTTATAAAAAGCATTTCTCGGATCGATTTCTGGAGGGGAGGGAGGAATGCCGTTTTTTTTTATTTATAAAGTTGGAAATATATATGGACAGAGCGAAGTGAGGGTAAATATTTTGCGCAATATTGAGAGTCAGGAGTCGAAAAATCAGTATTTTAACGTATTTTTAAGCTTCAAATACTAGATTTTACTGTTTTTCACGTGTAAAAATGAATTTTAAAGAGGAAAAAATTGCTTTAGAGACAGACTCACGGTCAGAGGGTGCTAAGGGATGCCCAGAGCTGAGCTGCACAACGACTGAGATATTTTCATTATATAGCATATTTTTACTGAGTAGTACTTCGCCTGGTGGAATATTTCTGTACGCTATAAGTAATTCTTCTCTTAAAGAACGATTATCAGGAAGCTATCAGGAGCGGATATGAATCAATTTTCGGGTTTGGTAATAAGTCTTGATCCAAGTGATATTGAGGGAAGATTATCGTTCTCCTTTGAGCCTATTTGCCATTGAAGGGTACTAATAGCATCCTTCAGAATTTATTCAGCATCCCTCACTAATGAAGACTGACTACGGACCCGTGAGGGAGGGGGGGGGGTTAAATCCCAATATACCACCGTTCTCGAGGTTTCACGAAAAATTTATTTTTCTCCAGAATTTTTGAAAAGTTGTAAAGTCAAAAAATACGTGTTATTATTTTTCAACAAATACGTAGTTAGTATTTAATAGAGTGGGCTAAATTTTGTTTTTTTTTTTTGTTTGGAAACCTGCAAACAGAGGGTTTACATTAGTTGCGAAATTACCTCAAAATTTGTATAATAAAAATTTTAGCTTTTCAACTCAATTTTTCAAATTTGTAAAACCGACTCAAAATTTGTTAATTTTTAAAAAAATTTCCTAAAAGGAAGAGAACGTTTTTTGAAAATTAAAAAAAAATGGAATCATTATAAAAATATTTAAACCCGAAATTATCATTGTTAGCAAATTTTCACAATCTCCCAGTTTTTCAGAGTTTTTTAAAAAATGTACCTCTTTATACTTTTATATGATTTTTTTGAAAACCTATAAAGAAAAATTTTTTGAGAAGCACATACCAGAAATTAATAAAGAACATTAATTCTACATAATTAAACGTAATATGTAAATTTTACCTCCCATAGCAAATTTTTCAGAGGTACTCCAAAATGGTAATTTTTCATAGTTTTAAAAATAAATTGGATAAGAATTGAAAAAATACATTTCTAAAAAAAAATTATCGAAGAGAACATATTGCATCTATTTTAGACCCTCCAAAGCAAGTTTTTATTTATTTATTTTTTTTTTTGAACAATTTATACTGCATTTTTGTACGTCAGGATACGTTTTGAAAACCCTCGAAAAAGGTACAAGCGATGAAAATCGACTTGAAATGAACAAAGGTACGTGTACTTGGCTCGGTTCATTTCAATATAAATTTACGAAAAAACAATTTTTAAAGATGTAAAAAAAATTGTAGAAAAAACACCCCTTCATTAATTGAAGGAAGATGTTTCTCAAAAAAAAAAAAAAAATTACTTCATAGTTTTTCAAAAAATCGTAAAAAAATGCAAAAAATTACAATTTTTGAAAACCTGATAAAATAATTCCATTTTTGGAAAAAATTTTCAAGAAACGTTTTTCTTCGTTTTTTACTGAAAATTTTTGAAAATTAGCAAATTTTATGTCAACTTTGCAAGTTTGAAAAATTAAGTTACAGAGCTGAAATTTTTACAATATCATTTTGAGGCCACTTTTCGACTATTGTGACTCCGTCGTTAACAAATTTCCAAAAAAAGAAAATTCAACCTATCACAGTACCTAATATAAGCCTCATAAGTCGATGTATCGCGACTAAAAATTTTTTTCCAGCCATTACGGTGGGGGGAGGAGTACAGGAAGGAAGATATTTCAACAAATCGAAGCAGTTTTTGTAGAATTACCAGTGAAGAACGCTGAAAATTCAGGTCATTCTCAAACCCCAAAAACTGATTTTTCAGCAAACTTTTTTTTTTTTTTTTTTTTTTTTTTTTTTTTTTTTTTTTAAAAAAAAACTTTTTT
>FIZR01022984.1:0-30788 GCA_900060175.1 Ferrisia virgata
AAAAAAACAAAAAAAAAAAAAAAAAAAAAAAAAAAAAAAAAAAAAAAAAAAAAAAGAAGTAACAAACAAACTACTTTTGGAAAACGATTTTACCAAAAATACAAAACATCTAAAAACATAATACTACAAAATACTTGAATCACATTTACCTAACAATAACAATAAATTATTTACAAAAAAAAAACAACAAATAAAAAAAATCATGCTATCTTCCATAAATATAATACAATGACAATGAGCATAATACAAACAATAAACGCTGACTATATACATTCTAAGTATATAAACGAAGATTAAGAAGTTGAATATCGACGATCTTCACAAAAAAGGAAACTCCATTTCATTCCTAGATTTGCATTTGGGCTGTCATCATTTCCACTGAAAAAATCAATAAAAAATTAGTTTCAAAAATAAAAATTAATAATAACCAATCAAGTACATACCTAATACACAAATAACATACAAACAGAAAAACAAAGCAACCATTATTAATCTTAGCAATAAGATTATAACTGGTTTTAAAGCATGCTGCTAATTTGACAAATCATATGTACGTGAAACTAGTTAAGTAGTATTCACGCAACTCAAAATTACCAACCATCAAAATGTGTTGTTACATTGGCCAATCCTAGCTCCCAGAGAACTACGAGGTAACAAAAATTCAAAATAGTTCACACATACAGCGTTTTTTCAGAAGAATATGTACCTTTAGTAGCTACTTTTCATCTTAAGTAAGTATTAACTAGGGTAAGTAAATATATTTTAAATGATGAAATGAAGAAACACGTTGTTGCCACACTTTCGTGTAACACAGATTTATGTAAGTATTCAATACATATTGAAAACTGGTATGAAATATAGTCATAATTTTCCATTTAGAGAGAGAACGGGAAAAGGCTAGAAGATTATCAAGTTATACATTCAATAACTGGGCATAATTGAGCCAGCGCTAACTACATAAAACGCACGAAGCGCAAACATCAACACTATCACTATTGACTTCATGCAACGTACCAAATCTGAAATTTGAATTAATTTTTTTACAAGCACCTAACTGCGCAATTGAAATAATTTTCATTGATTTTAATTTAGAAAAATGATAAAATTTTTTAATTCAGAAAATTAATAAAATTTTCAGTCTCTTTCAAGTCGCATAAAGCCCTGGTTTGCAGCCAAATTCCAGAAATTCCGACACATATGGCCCTTAATCATAAGTCTAAAGAGGAAAAGAGGACAAATGCCTAAATTAAAAAGTACAACTGGAACAATATTTTTTCAACGCTGAAAATTCGGTTGATTAATTTTGAAGAAAATCCCAGTTTCAAGCTTAGAAGAAGCTGCGATTGTACGTAGAGTGTTTCCAGACTACTTACAGTCGTGTGAAAAAATAGGGCTAGAATCATTTTTTCGTTGTTTCTTTCGAACATTGAGGTCTGTCATGCATCTAGCGACGGCCCAGTGTTTCAAAATAAACGTTTTTTCAGTTTACAACACATGTAAAATTACTTTGAAAAACACATGTTTTTTACACTTAAAAACTGTACTTCTTTGGTTTATTTTTTCGATTTTTTGAAAATTTTTATTCCGTTTTCAAATCTCTTTACAAAAAACAAATTGTCCTTAAAAATTAAACTTTTTAAAACCCCACGGTTTAGATTCTTATGTCCGAATCCGGTTCTCATTGTCTCTGGCTTCACATTTCAACCGTAATCCGAACTGTTGCACAGTAACCTATGGGCACGTTGCATGTAGTTAAAAAAAAAAAAAAATAATAAAAAAATACATTCAGGTAGTTAGTTCTAATCAGCTATTTCGATGTCTCTCAAGCGCAAGCAGAAAGCTCCTCGGATGAAATCAAGTAATTTAAAAAGTACATGAAGGACACTACTTGTGTTAGATAAGCCTCTAAACATCACCACAAAAAAAAAGGAAAAAAAAAGAATCGCTTTGCGATGCTTTTTTAGCCTGATTTTTGTGACATATTACAATCGTGAGAATTGAAAAAAAGCATCGCTTTGCGATATTGCAGGTAAGAAGGGTTCAATGGGGCTAAAAAGTCGAAGCTTCCAAAAGGCACATCAAGGGTCCCTACAGACAAGGCGTACCCAATTTCAACTTCTTAGCTCAATTTTGGAGGGGAGTTACGCGAGGAACAAACTCAAAAAATAAGAAAAATGAGAAAAACTTATCAAAAAATCACTTTTTTGGGACTCTGAGGGGGTGCAATGGAGCTAAAAAGTCGGAACCCCCAAAAGGCACATCTAAGACTATAACTAAATGTACATGCGGAATTTAAACTTCCTAGCTCAATTCGGTGGGGTGATACGGGAGGTTCAGCTCTTTTTCAAGGTCGAAAAGGAGGACCCCCCCCCATATCTCCCCTCCTAATTGACTTAGGAAGTTGATTTTTGGATACGTTATACAACTTTTGATTTTACATCAATTGGCTTAAAAGGGGCAATTTTTGCGTTTTTGATCTCTTAGCACCCCCTCCCCCAAACATGAGCACAGCTGAATTTCAACCCAAGTTGTTCATCCCCACTCATATGCATCTAATCCGCCGCCAAACTGAGCCGATTGACCGAATTGGAGCGATTTTGGTCGGTATCGAGCGGAGTAAATGCTTTGTTTGGAAAAAAATATAAATATCTGACATGGCTAAAAATTGTCTTAATGGTCTTATTAGACCTCAAAACGGATTTTGTTTATATTCCTTCTTTCATCCGCCGTTGGTCGATAGACCGTAATAGCCTGGTTTTCCTTGACAATATGACATAGAAAATCAGGCTAAAAAAAGGTAACAAAACCTAACACATACACACACAACAACGCACATTAGAACACTACACTCTCGTATAATGGGTAGGTAATTGAAAGGTGGCAACGTCGCGCATTCGAAATGAGAGTAATGAAAAAAATGAATAGGTTTTAGGTACATAAAAATGGCATGCACACAAGTGTAGTGTCTGTTCGACAAGAAATCGCAATAATCCCCAAAGGGGAGATGATTCAATTAAGGCTAAGTGACCCCTCTGGATATGGAGAGGTCAAGATATGCCTGCTATACTGCAATTGATTTCTTAATATCTACACCTGATAACATCGTTAAATTTTCAAGAATAACTTGAAAATGAAAAAAAAAATTAAATAGCTAAGTAACTAAATTTTACGTTAAGTGGAAAATGAAGTAAAAATTCTAATCACTACGTAAAAGACGATTGATCAATTCAATCATAAAATTAAAAATAGTCAAATCCACTGCTACAAATGAACAACTAAATTTCAATTGGAAACTTCGACGATGGACTACACAAAATAGTGTACCAATATATTATTTGTAAAATCGTGTGTAGTCTGGCCGTAAAGGCCCACAACGTTGCTCTATAATATCTAACATCTCTCTGAAACTTATAGCATTAAAATAACATAGGTTGGTAATACTTTCTAATCTACAAATCAATATTTAGCAAGTGAATATTACCTAGCAATGTTTTCCAATGCTCAAAGTGTAGAGAACTAGTAGACTAATAGATGTATCAGAAGATGTAGGTAAACTTACAATGTAAATTAGGTTGTCTAGGTAGTAGATTAGGTACAAATTCCAACATTACTTTTCCAGCGAGACTAAGCGATGACGATTTGCTCCTTTAGATCATAATTCAATTTTTGATTGAATTCAGTTTACTCTCCACCAAACTCGAATTTCATTGTTTCAAAAATTACTAGTTTTAAATTTTTTCTTTTTCTTTTTTTAAAGAAATTTAAGCATTTAGCTGGAGCTGGCGAAAAATGGGCATAAGATTTTTACATATGAATGATGAAAAAAATAAATAAATAAGCCATCAAGAGCACTGAATTTTAACGGAATAATCTTACTAGAGTACTACAATTCGATAATTGGATGGGTTTTCTAGGTACTTACAGTACATTTTTGGTCTAGGTAAAGAGTCAGTCTATCACCGAATAATTCTAAACTAAAAAGGATAAGGGTATGTTCTGAATACATGACAGGCCATCACTTCGCTATCGTTTTTATTTCGAAAACATGGATTTTAAAATTTAGTTATTCCAAATTATCATTGTTGTGCTTCCTAGCACACTGCATCTTGGGTGGATTGATTTTAGTAGATTTTCAAAAATTAACAGCCGTTAATGCTCATATCATCTTTTTGAGGGTGACTAGAACAACGTGATTTTTTACATTTCTTTCAATGTTTTATAATAATTCGAGAAAAATTTGGTTTTAAAATATTTTGAATTGAAATAAATCAGATGTAGTGCGGTTCTCCTACTGGTTTAAAGTTATCAAAAGCCATTTTTCACTTTGACTGCTTTTTTTTTTTTTTTTTTTTTTTTTTTTTTTTTTTTTTTTTTTTTTTTTGAGAATCAGAAATGAGGAGAAAACAACATAATAAGTAAGAACTTTTTTTTCATAAAATGGAAATAATTAAAAACCACTGGAAAAGTTTGAAAAAGATGAAATGGAATAAATGTATTAGAGTCATTTAAGTAAAAATACTTTCAAAAACAAATTTTTCTCAAATTACATATTGTGAAATAAAAAAAGAGAAAAAATGACATCAAGGCCTGTCACAAATCTAGTAATGTTACGTTTTTTCTGCTACGCTACGTTTTTCAAAGTCAATGCGCACGCAACGAAAAATTCGCTACTCCTACTACTACTTTTAACAGGTGGTAAATAGTAGTAGCTCACAACGCAACGTTCTCGTTTTAGCGCGAATTTTTTGTTGTGCGCGCATTGATTTTGGAAAACGTGGCGTAGCTATGCGCGTGACAGGCCTTCTCCTAATTCCCTCAGGGAAGGCAGTAGAGATGAAAGTTCTTCGTTGTTGATTATTTCGGGTAAAAATAACAGTATTAAATCCATTCTTGACAACATTTTTTTGAAAATTATTTTCCTGCATTTGGTGAAAATTTTTGGTATTTTTATAGCTTTGGGGTTTCACTGAGTTCGGTAAATTTCAACTTTACAACCAGAGAAATTTTAACCGCGTTAGTTTCAGGTCATTTGGCAACTAATGAGCACCAGCCGTTGCCAATTTTCAAAAATCAACCATCCTATTAGAGCTACGTCATAGACAGTATACTTGAGCTATTTAAAGCATATAATTTATGGAAAATAATATCTATTTTGAAATAGTAAATAGTAATGATATTGATGTAAGTATCTAGTGGTAGATAAATGATCTAAGAACAGACAAAAATATAAAAATAAGATGATTCGAGTCAACAAAAACAATACTACTGATTCAAAAAATTCAACATAATAAATAGTTTTTGGACATTTTTGGCTCGGCTTAGGGTCCATTATCATGAGTAATGAGCACAGGTAGTTAGACACATGACGATAACTCAATTATCAAGAAGCTGAAATTTGACAAGAGAATTTTGGAATGCGATTTGCTAATAAAGAAAAATATTCACTAGAGCAGGTAGCTAGGTAGGTACTACAGATGTTGTTTTTGAAGGTTATGTCCTTCAGCTAGCATATATTCCCCTTTAATATCCCCGAAAAATGGATTCGGTCAATTTTTGTCATCTGTTAAGTTTTCGGAGGCCCAACACGTCCCACTGCCACTCTCGAATTGAGCGAAAGGGTTAAAATTCAGGATGTAGATTTAAAAGAGGCCATAGATGCGCCTTGGTTTGGGCTGTTTGTCTTTTCATACTTCCCAAAATTTCATGCCGTTCTAAAAAGGTGAAGTTCTGGGAGTTTTTTTTTAATTTTTTGAAAATTTCGAAGTACCAAAGAACAAAAAAATACAGTATGGGCAATGGAAAATTTTTTAGAGTACTTATATAAAAAGTGTCTACCACATACATAGTGCTCTAAAAAATGAAAAAAAATCTGTAATACCTAAAAATAATGGTCCTCGGAGACCTCAAAATTGATTTCGTAAACACCCCTCTCCTCGCCGACCACTATAGGACCGTACTCCGTAATAGTCTAGTTTTACTTCACAATATGATATTTATAGGAAGCCAAGACTTAAAAGAAGTAAATGTGGGTAATGCGTGTATGGTTTAAAACTTAAATAGTGAAATTATTGATTCGAATCAAGCTCGTTATCATTACAGGTACATTTTTAGAAAAAATATATCCATAACAAATTTTATTTACCTATGATTTCAACCAGGTACAACGTAACAACAGAGCTGCCTTATAAAATTTTTCTGGTCCATTATTTACACATGAAATTCCATTTTTTTTTTTTTTACTTTACAATTATCGTTGCACTGAAAATAGAAAAAAATAATATTTCGAATGAGTACCATATCTTAAATGAGTAATTTCAATACTAATTACATGCTGATATGTAATTATGCGTGCATACAGTACAATAATACACTTGTATATTACTAATGATGCGAGCGAAAGAGAGGAATTAACACCAAGTGACATTGCATATAACAGATTGCCACGAAAAAAAATTCGGCCAAAACTCAAGCTTAATTCTGTACTAAAAAAAAATCCACCATCGTAACTATGCAATCTATTTCCAGCCAATAAATTTCAAAAGTTGAGATCAGATAACACATTTTCGAGATGAATTCGCAAAGCAAAACATGATTTTAAAGGTTTTGGTGTAATTCGTTCACAAATCTCATCGCATTGTAATATACGTTAGTATTATCGAAATCCGATGTGAATATACAAAAAGCTAGTAAAAATCGACAAAACAGAGCCCTTATTTTCCATAATATGCCATCTAGATGAACACAAAACCACTTCATCGTCAAAACAAAACCAACCAACATCGAATAAACAAGTTGAAATGAAAATCCAATCCATCCATGTTACGTAGATCAAACAAAAACAACAACCACAACAATAATATGACCATCGTGGGTTAAGGTATCTAGATCTACCTAAAACCACTTTTCAGTGCACGACTACATTACCGTAAATTTTTCACCATCGTTGAAAAATAATTATATCCTCAAAAGAAAATTTATAACAATGACCATCATCGACAAACGAGCAACCTTGCACAAATATGGATAGTTATTTATCGCAATGTAATCCATTTATAGAGATTTCTTCACCATTATTATTAAGAAGAAAACAAATTAAACCAACGAGAATTAACAAAAAACTCAGTTCTCTGAGATCTCGACCAAAAACCACACCGGGAGATCGGCCATTATTTGCAAAGTAAATCTAAAAAATACTAACAAGTATTCAGATGTATGGGGACCAACAAGTACAATTCACAATATTCTCTTCCATACGGTTACATTGCTTCATACCGGGGTTACAATACTAAAATATTTAGGAAGCTATAATTATTCATAATATGTACCTATGTATTGTATCAAAAGGGAGGAAACTAATTAGTATAACATTGTCCTTGAACGAGCGATATTAAATTGTTTTTACAAGATGACAACATATAAATTGGGAACCGATGACAAATAGACGAGAATTAATTTCCATAATAAGCTTGAACAAATAAAATAAAAACATCGCAAGGAAGGCTCCGCGATGGTTTTTCTTGGACACTGGTAGGAGTACAGGTGGATACGGAGCGAATGGATGAAACTCTCGAAAGGTATATTTAGTACCTCCACTAAATCTGCATATCGAATTTCAACTCCCTAGCTGAATTTGGAGGGGGAATACGCATGCCAGAAACTTGGAAAATAAAAAAAAACTACACTTTGCATTTTCGGAGCTGCGAGGGGGGTGCAATTATGCTAAAACGTTTAAACATCCAAAGGGCACATTCAAGACCCCTACTAAATCTAAATACCAAAATTTCAACCATTCGGCTTAGTTAGGAGGGGAGATATGTGAAAAAAGGTATTTTTTCATGGTGAAAAACGTGAAACTCCCGTATAATCTCCGCTTTTAATTGACCGAAGGAGCTGATTTTGGAAATTTTATACTCTACCGCAGAAACAATCCTGATATAGGCATAGAGAACACCTTTGTGTTGGCCTTACCCACTTGAGTGTAACAAAAAATGACAGACGGTCGATTTCAGACTACTTGAGACCCACTTGATTTGACAGACGTCATGAAGTTAAGGAACGGTATTGGCACAGATGAGAATTACGGGAAGAGGCGAATGCAACTATATGATAATCTGACCACTCCCTCCTTTTCACTATAGGTATCGTTATGTCGGCATCAAAAAATATGACAAATAAGCAAGTTCAGAATTTTGATCTGATTACGAATCCAAGAGATGAACCTTGTGAACAAAAATGTTTCCTATAAATTTAGTCGTGTATACATTTTGTCAATTTCTATAATTGAAGGGGAAGCATTAGTTTGAATTTTAAGAGCCCCTTCAAAATATCAAGGTAGGCAAATTTTATATACGCAAAAAAATGCTGTAAAAGTTGCCTAGCACAAGGTTCACTATTGAAAACCACGATTTGGACACATTTTTCGTTCTCAAAATTGTACATAAGGAGGGGGAGGGGATACTAGGGGCAATGTAAAATTTAAAAAACAAATAAATTGTCTAAATTGTGATTTTGTATAGTGAACTTCATATTAGGCAACTTTTGCAGCATTTTTTGTTATATTTGTTACCGGTCAAACTTAAATTCCGGATAAATTTGAATTCCCTATGCCAAACAAGAATATCCTAAGACCAATAGAGTAGCCTAGACTTCGTCCGAGGACAAACCCGTTGTGCCGGGAAATATTTTAGGAATAACTAGTTTTTCCCAACAAAATTTGTCCAAACTGGTTTGGACAGCAGGTATTTCAGGAAAAACTAGTACCTCCGATGAGGAATAGGAATAGGACTAATTTGTTTAACTTGGTGAATATATTGTAGAATAAACTGGTTTTCCCTACAATATCTTTATTAGACAAAACCAGTTTGTCCCATTCCCAATCAGTTATATTCAATTTGGATAAATTTTGTTGGCGTTTAATTATTTTAAAATATTCTCCGCCGGTTTGTTCTGGAATGAACAAGAACATCCTAAGGCCCTTAGGATGTTTTAGTTTGACCTAGGAAATTCGCGTTCATCCAGAATTCTGATTTGACCAGTAACATAAACAAGATTTGCCTATTCTTATTTTCTGAAGAGGCTAAAAAAATTCTAACGAATGCTGCCCCTTCAATAATGGAGATGTGCAAAATGTGTACATGACCAAATTTATTTGAAAAATTTTTGTCTACAAGGTCCATCATTTGAATTAGTAGTAATATAAAAATTTTTAAACTGTCCATTTGTTAAATTTTCAGATGCCTGCACAACAATAATTATGCAGAAGAGGGTCGAGGTTAGACTATCATCGTTGAACTTGCCTTAATCCATACTACACATCTTACACATGCTGATGACGTTCATCCACTCCATGACATCTGTGGCAAGATACAACTTTACATTATTTATCAAACAGCTCAAAAACAGACAATTTTTTCAACTTTTGCCTTTCGGCATCCCCTCCCGCAAAGTAAGACATGACTGAATTTTGACCCAAGGGCTTCCCCGCTTATTTACATTACATCTATTACCAATCTAAGCCTACTGGCCGAAGAATAACGGTTATGTTTCCACTCACACCACAACCTAACCAAAATAAATACCTCCTGTGGTATAATCTAATCCCTTGGAGTTACACAAATAACCGAGTTCCCGAATACAAACCGGATATAATCCGGTAATAATCAAAATATTCTTGTGATTGGTTGTTTTTATCATCAGCCAATCAGGTAAAAGAAAAAAAAATATTCATATGAAGAACGAAAAATGAAAAGGTCAAATCGATCGTGTCAAACGGGTAAAATCATTCATAATAAAAGTTTTTGATTCTCAAGAAAACCAGATAGACGGTTATCATCCGAATCGAAAATCGGATTCGGAAAACCGGATATTTATTGAACTCTATAATCTCTTTCTCTCTGCGCACATCTCTTAAAACTGTAGAAAACAATAGGGGAACTGTTTTTCGTTGATTTTTTCTGAAATGGAGATTGACAAGGAAATATTTGCATTTGAAATGTTTCCTGAAACTGAAACGATAAAGCGTTTTCTTCAAAATTTCAAAAAAAGTTTCCAACTTCTAAGCAACATCCATGTATTATACCGTCAGATTAATTTAGTTTAGGTAAATTCATGGTAAAACTGTCAGTCTGTAAACAGGGTAATTTATTCGAAACTAGGATTTCTATGTAGGTACTAATTGCTTATGTTGGACCTAGTGTGAATTTTATATTTTGATGATGTCATGGTTATGTGGAAGTGTTTTCAATTTTTAAATGAATTTTGCCAGTTGTCAGTAATTCAAGTAGTGCAAAATGGGAAGGGTAAAACCAAAAACGGTCTGATAAGAAGTGATAATTTAATTAAATTTCATCATTTCAGAAACGTCGTTATTTCATCAGCAAATCGTATTAGACATTTCATATATTTAAGCGTAAGATAGTGAAAGCAATCAAAGCTACAAAATGATCAGTCACATTAACCAGAGCGTACCATTTTGCAAATTGATATTGTCCTTCAAATCTCCACGCTACCAAATCAGCTCACATCTCGTTAATTATTCATTCCGAAGAGTAAAGAAGACACAACCTCGACTATAAATAAGCACAAGTTACACGATACTTGGACATGGTAGCCTTTGTAAAAAAAATTACCTATTTCATCTTTTCGGTTCCCAATCACATATGAAATGACAGTAACAAAAACTTATAACTGTAGGTATTGTATACAAAGAAAAAGACGTACAGGAACTTATGAAAATAATAACACACAGATAAATAGGTACTATGTAGATATGTGTAAAATCACTCGAAAATGATCTACGTAACTTTTTGCTGTCGAATCGACAACACGCATTATACGAAAAAAAGTTTGAAAACAAATTCTCCATTATACACATTACGCGCAACAAATCTCCAGAAAATTCTCTTCGTACTTCCAGTTCCGAAGAATTAAACAGAAAATTAGAAAGAGTAAGAAAATCGTTAACCTAAGGTAGAATAAAGAAATAAAAATTGCACGTTTGCACGTTGAACACCAAACGAGATTTGTTAGGCCTATTTTTGAAAAAAAATGTAGGCATTAAGATACCCAGGTAGATGAGTATTTAAGAAGGTCGGGAGGAAGGGAAAAAATCATTGCGATATTAAGCGTACAGGCACAACACATACGAGTAGTAGTAGCAGTAGAATTTAGTAAGATATTCGGTAGTTTTTTTTTTCTATTTTTCATAGACTAGAATTAATTAATGGCTTTACCTTGGTCGAAGCAGCTTGGATTAATATAACTAAGGAGGTCATTTTCAGTCATTCGAGTAATCTCCGAAGGAAACGCTCCTTCATCGGATTTCCTAATGAGTCCGGCAACATTAGCGGATTTGTCCGTAGTAGAAGTAGTAGTAGTAGTGGTATTGACGATTTGCGTATTTTTCATTTGCACCAACGGGTCCGTGCAGGAGGATATTTTACCACAATTGGTCATCATGGATTGGTTAGATGATGTCGGGGCCATCAGATGTTGATAAGAGGATAACAACGACCTAGTAGCATCGGATAATACGCAATTACTACTCGAGACCATGACCTCATTGGGCTGTTGTTGTGAGGACATCGTCGTAGATGATGACGACAACGACGACGACGATGATGAAAGAAAAATATCCAACGATATAGAATCAGCAGAACGATTGGTGGCTGTAGCGTGATCCGGCGCTGATTTCAGTAAATCTAAGGTTGACATGGTTGCCGATCTTATATGATTTTCGGCCGCATTATTAACTAATTCCTCCAGTTTCGGTACGGTATTTACATTATTGTTATCCGTCAACATCGAATTATCGCCATTTTCTAAGCTGCCGGTTCGGACAACGTAATCATTCTCCGTTGCATGCTGCGTCTGTTGAACGGTAACGGTTGCAGTTGTTACCGCATTCAAAAACGAATAACTGGTATCCATAGAAGGATTCTTAAGATGTTGTTTGCCGCTAAATGAACCTGCGGATGAGCCGACATCGATCGACGTTGCCGTCGACTTCCCAACACAATCATTGAGCATTAAAGAAGAAGACGGACAAGCAGAAGGAGCCGATTCGATAATACCTAACGAAGATGAAGATCCTGACAAAACCATGGACGATGAATCGACACCCTTACGTGGAATCGTTGCTTCGTTAGATGAGAATACAACATCGACACTACCCGAGGTGACAGATGTCGCCGAACTGTTGCCAATAATGGCACCGCATGCATTGCCATTATCGCCAAAACAGCAATAATTCTGATACGTTGGTTGACGCTTCTGATGGTCAACACTCATCAAATTATTTTTGTAACAAATAGCTCCGATTACAGCCGTACGTAAGTTCTCGTAACTGGTACAGTGTGGTTGTTGTTGTTGTTGTTGTGGCTGATGCTCGAACAGCTGATCGAATTGAAACGATTTATTCGTTTTATTATCGGCGGTGGCGGCGGCCATATTCATTTGATCGTAGTTGGAAGAAGGAGAAGAAGAAGTAGAAGACCCAGCAGCGGTCAAATTCACCATACTCGGTAATTCTTCGTTTTTGACAAAACTGTTCACCGGTGATCTATTATTTGCAATGGCAATCGAATCGTTGGACTGCGACATCAATGCAGCGGCATTAGCTACTCTAGACGCATACGTTGGTCCACCATTGACCGCGGTGGAATAATTACTATTGAAAGGATCGATTACGATTCCACCATCGTCGTTACACGTTGTTGACGTACGAGAATTCGACAACAAACCACACGGATCGGCGTCAACGCTCGTGCCACCAAACGTTTTCGATAAATTGTCGACCACCAGATCGTTTCTAGTACTGACAGTTGTTCCGTAAATATTAGAAGATTCTGAAGTAGCGGCCGAAAATGCGCTCGGCTGAGATTTCAAATACGATTCCGAAGAACAAGAAGTAGGAACAGGAGGAGGTGGTGAAGAAGAAGGGGAAGAAGAAGCAGCAGCAGATGTACGACCACTGCCGATTGAAGAACTGCCGTAGCTGCTGGCTGATGCGACAGCCATATTAGAAAACTGAGATGAACAGATACGATCATTGGATGAGGAGGACACCGCTTGTGGTTTCGTTTGATATGGTAACGTCGTCGATGAACCATCAGACGACAAAGGTTCCAGTTTCGGAACAATCATCGGTTTAAACGATAACACGTCAGCCTGAATATCGGACAAAGCATTACGATAGGTGGCCGTGCCGGACGAATAATCGGATGTGGTTCGTTCCATCGTTGTTTGGAAATAATTCGGAATTGGGACGGAGGAGGCCATCGAAGGAGAAACGACAGCGTCAGAGACGTAATGCGACGATACTAGGCCGCTAACAGAGGTGTTTTGACCAGGCGAAAGATTAGGTAAGATTTCGGCCGCCGAATCGGCGTTGCCGAGATTTTTAGCAACGAGTATTTGGGCAGAAGATCTCCTACCAAGTGGTATGGCCGAAGGCCGCAATAACGGCGGTACTGGTACCGGCATCATCTTCGAATTATTATTCTGCACGTACGACGACGTACAGTTCCTATTAGCTGTAGCCGAACTCAGTTTATTAGATGTTGACCACAGTAAAACTGACGGATTCACGTTCTCACAATCATCTGTAAGCAGAAGGCGTTTACATGATCACAAATTACAAATCATCACTATGCATTTATCTACTTTTTTCCTGAAGTAATTACGCGAGATTTCCTTTTTATTTTCTCATTCCCTCCCCCCGCCCCTTCCGGGTTTATTTTACTTTTATGAATTTTAATTTCCCTTCCTAACGAAAGTACAAAATTCATCTGCAAGCGAGCTTATAACGAGCGATACAATTAAGATTTTGCAGAATTTGTCAATTCAGAGCACAATGTAAGTTCTATTTATTAGATCAGGAATTGATGTTCGTCGAAAAATTTTCAGAATGTATAGTAGCCATTGAGTATTGATATTTCAGTGAAAAATGTAACCGATAGTACTAACAGATCAAATTATACCTATCAGGTTAAACTTATCTAGGCTACTTTAAAAACAGGCAAAGATGCTAAGCTCTTCCCACGTTGAATTCGTGACTTCGAAATTTTAAAAATGACTTCAATAAATTTATCCAATAAAAATATGTTAAAATTTTGTAAAATTCGAGGCTCAAATCTCTTGTCGCCATGTCAAACGTTGCCTTTTTTAAACAATTTTTTCCCCCTAAATAGTTGAATATTTCAAAACTTCTTAAGAAAAAAATAGCATCAATGTTCAAGTTATGTATAGCAAACTCATCCTTGAATAATCGTTTACATTATTTGGACATTCATATAAAAGGGAAAGCTATAATAATGTGGAAAGAAACCGGAGTAAAATCTGTAAATGGATAATTCTCTGCGTTAATTTTGACACTTCGTCTTGTACATATCAGATTACAACCTTAGCGATACAAAAGGCCTTAACAGTTACAGAAATGAATCGAAAAAATATGTATTTACTAAAGGTTATCAAGTAAGCCTAAATATAACCGTATATAAATATAATAGAGATTCCTAGGAAAACCATGAGTATAGAAAATATATAAGCAGCAAACACGTTAAACGTGCAGTAGATTAGAATGTAAGTACTAATATTACCACAAGATACAATATTGCCCAATATAACGAAGTGCAATAAAAAACAAAACCAAAATTAGACACCAGAATAGGTATTGCAACGTAATACGAGTGTATGGAATTAATTACCCAAAAGCAACGGGTTTGAAATTGAACCTTATTACCTCAATAACAACATAATTTAACCATCAAAGAAAAAAAAAAAACGCCACCAAAACCACAAATATGCGAGAAATACCAGAAATCAGGTATTGTTCTAGATCAAGCTGATTAAGTAGGAAAAAATAAAAATTCGTGCGCGAATGTGAAAGTATATGGTAACCCACGCATTACAGATGATTACGTTTATTGGTAAAACCAGATGTAATTATTTTCACTTTTGTAAATACGAATAACTCGATGGCCTATTTATTTTGACAATAATATCAACGATCGAGCATACACATCCACAACGAGCTCAACAAAGTAGCAAATTAACAGATCACATTTAACGATCCAATATTAGCCAATTCAACGATACCATTTAACGAACTATTGTCGTTACAGGGTAAATACGAATCCGGTGAAAACATGCACCGAAAAAACAATCGCCAAATCAGAAACCGAATTACCAATAAATTTATATCATTTTTAAAGTAGGTAGTAGCATTACACAACAAAGAAAGACGAAATTATTAACGCAGAGGACAATTATCTACAGCTGTAACTCCGTTTTCTCATTCTTCTAAATCATTACATATAAATCGAATTTAAGTAGTAACTAAGCAAAATATCAGGTAAGTAAATAAAATAAGTGCAGTAATATTAATCAAAGTACATAGGTATAATGAAAAATGAACTTGGGTATTTCATCAGCAAGTATCGTAAGATGCCTGCACCAAAACTTTGTATTTTAATACGTAGATTAACCAAGAAAATAAATATTTGAATATAATCAACAATGTATAAATATGGGTTACTGCCGTAGTTTTATAACACAGAGTTATAGATGCACCCTAACAATGATACCCAAAATACATAGCCTACTTATAATATTTTTTTCCGTTTAGTAACCGAGCTCTTATTAACTGATCTTTTCAAGATGAAAAACATTTTCACCAGACTTCAATTCACTGCAAATCAGGCGCAGATAATTTTCAAAAATACCGACAAATTTTAATGAATTGAAACTAAATGTCAAACTCACAATAGCTGTGGCTTATAGGCGCTGGAACGCCAAGATGGGTATCTCCTACTCCAGCAGTAGAAAGATTACAGTGTAGAATTTCACTTGTTTTCCCTGTAGAAGCGCTGTTCACTAATTTCAGCTCAACAGTCATTGTTCACGCTGAAGTTATTCTTTCTTTAGATAGAACATAGAAATCCTAAAGAATCTACGTCTCATCTGTGTTTGAGATCTTGACCAATCAGAATTGGGAACAAGTAAGCAGGAATTGGTGAACAGCGCTCTAAACGGATCGAAGAAGTCTGGAGAAACTCTGAACCAAAAATTTCCGTGATCCCCTTACCACTGTACCCGCTGATTCCCATCTTGGTGTTTCAGTGCCTATTGTGTTGCTTACACTTATAGATACTAGAAGATGCCCATCTGCAGGTTACAGTTGTAAAGGGATTACATTGTATCCCAATAACAAGTTGTTCATGCTACAGTCGTTAGGAGCGCTCTGAAATTTTTTACATTTTGATTGGTTGGGATCTCAGTGTTTACTTGAGCTGCCCCAAAGTTACATAACGTTTTGCCACGGCTTGAGACCGTAACGATTATTTCGTTCTGTTCCGTTCCCAAATTTCAAAAAAGCATTGATGTGTGCATCCTAATCGTTCTTCTCCTTGTTGGAAATAGGTAGATTTGCTCTCTCCAATCTGCTTCCTTTTAACTATTTTAAGAATTTTGTTCTGTTCCGTTTCTATCTTTACAGATAATTCAAATTTTCAGTGATACTATGGTTAATTAAACCCCAATTTGCAGCTTAGAATCACTCATGAATTTGCCAAACTTTTTTTGAGTTTTTCCCAGTTGATTTGTTCCCATTCGTTCTCAATCTTTTTGTTTAATTTTTGTTTCATTCTAAAAGTTTATCGTTCCTTCTCAAGAGAAGAGTGTTTCGTTTCCATCAGTTTCTCTTTTTTTTAAATCGTTCTGTTCCCTCCGTTTCGTTCTGTTCTTTGCATTCCGCTTTCAAGCCTTGGTTGTAGTATACAGTCATGATTTGGTCAAGAGAAAGAACTGCTCTGAATGAAAGCTTGTCTTTGTTGTCTTCTAAACAATTGCCACGACTTGGTGATCAGCGCTTCTACAGCATAAACTGTGAATAACGGTTTACCGATTCCCCTAACTCCTGGGACCACCAGATGTGCATCTTGTAGTTCCAGTGTCTATATCTTGTACATAATTGCTCATTTTAATTTCAAAGTTTTCATCAAGCAGTGAACAAAAATAATAGTCTATTTAAATTTTTTTTCTATTTTGCCAACTTCCAGACAGATATATCCAAATCAAATGGAGCAAATTTTCCGACACTCAGGGACGAAGGTTCTCTTATTCCCATTAAGTTCTGCCTCTTCCGTCCATAAACCGATATCACGATAATCTAAAATCTGATATCGCACCTATACAAAGATATTATAAAATTTTCGAAATAAGAAATATCAAACACTTGAAGTCCAGTACTATTTTTTGTAAGTCAAAAAATGATCAATACCTAAAAATATATACTCAGTTAACGAACCTAAACAATGTCAACCTGAATATTTATTTAAAAAATGATAGAAACTATGTTTGAATTGGACACACGTGTGACATTAATTGGCCAAAATTAGTTTCACCGAGTATTAACAATGTTGATATATACAAGAGATAGTCAGCCTAGCATAGTTTTGAAAGTAAATACTTATTTATACTAAATAGTTTCATACTTGTTCAGTCATAAGGGCCAATAATGTAAACAAGATGGCTAAATCACAAACAAGAAGTAACACGAGTGTACAAGCACAATTTGAATATTGATACAACGTGGCCAGTTTTTCATACTGTTTTCTTTTTATTGGCTTCGCTTATAGACCCTAGAACTACAAGATGTCCATCTGCAGATCACAGTCGAAGTTATACAGAATACTAAGTTGGTGCACTTGCATAAAGCGATGGAATAAGTTCGATGAATCATGTAGGGATCCACACCATTGACTAAAACTATCAACGATATGCTTCAATGTGAACAGGTGAACACGCACCATTAGATATACAACCTAATCGTGAGACTTTCAAAATTCACCAATCAGCGTTTAAGATTCAGAAGTAGTAAATTAACGTTGGTAATTGATGGTAACACTCTCAACTGGATTTTTTTGAATTTTCAACGTCAAATCGAAGCACATTAATTTGGTATTCCACATATATATGTTTGACGATAGCGGTAAGAGGATCACAGAAAATCCCAGTACCGAATTGTTCACAACTACAGCTGTCAGGAGCCGCCATTCATTAAATCCCACAGATGCACGTTCTTAAATTTTTGAATTTTAATTGGTTGAGAAATTGAAAATTATATGCACAGCCGCAAAGTCACATAGCGCTGTGATTTTAGTGTAGGGAAAGAGTTAGGTACTCCGAATTCTAAACAACAGCCGAGCCTAGTGATTAGCGCATCTACACGATAAACCGTGAGTAACCAATTACTGGTTCCCCTTACCCTTGGGACCATCAGATGAGCATCTTGTAGTTCTTGTATCTAGTATCTATTGCTTTGCTTCTTCAATAATGTGAAAAGCAACAACCAGTCGAAATGAAGACGAGACAACAAACAAAGACAAAATAGCTGTTTATCGTCAAGGTTTATCGGATTTATGGGCTTTTCATCAGTTCATAACTCAAATTTTTGCAATAACGCATATTTTTTCAATTTTATGATATTGTGCCATCACATCACTGGAGCTTTTTTCAAGTTTCCGGCTCTAACCAATTCAAAGAAATTGAAGTTTGAAATTAAAATAATTTTTTACAGTGAAATAGAACTGTAGAACCTTCGAGCATGTAACTTATATTATAATAGACTGCTCGTTCAATAATAAAATTACCTCCAAACATTTGCAACCAAGGAAATGAAAATACTTTTTCTGCGCATGCGCTGGGCTGGTATAGCTGAACCACCACCTACCTCTGCATATAGTCCATAAAATTCTCTTGCAGTCTTGTGGAAAGATCGCGGGAACCAACAACCACGCAGCCAACCAAATCACTGATAATACCGTATTCCGCGCATGCGCAATATTCATCTATTTACAACTTTTTTTGTTGTAGAATGGAATAGATGTTGTGAGAATTTTCCGCTACGCGCTACATAAGGTAAAACAGTCTATTGTAATAAAAGTTATGTGGTCGAAGTTTAGAACACAGGATCAGCCAATAACAGCGAAGTAAACAAATCGAACGATGATAAGGAGCCCAAAAATCTGATAAGGAACTATTTTTGTCCAAGTTCACTGTAAATCTACGGATAGATATTCGAGATTTGACCTTTGAATCTTAGCGACAACATCTCGACTCTCAGCTGAACCAAATACCTACTAATATTATGAATTTCGTGCACTTTGTCTACCTTTGTTCTTATATGTATGTGAGATGAAAATTCTCTAAACAAGAACAAAAGGATATTTAGCCAAATAGATATTTGATACACTAGAAGTTATGCTAACCTGTAGGTGAATTCGATGTTTTGATGTTTTCAATAGCTTTGTTCAGCCCTGTAACACATACCAAGTTCAACGATATTATCATCCAATATTGGAAATTTGTGATTATGAAGCGATACGACCGATATGCATAATTAACATAATAAGGATCGGGTACGTAAATACCCAACATTGAAAATATCGACCGTGACCAAACTGACGGTTCATACCAGCAATCTGGTATATAGGTAACATGAATCCAAAGTAACCCCAACCGCCCAAATAATGCAGGTCAATTATTAATACCAGTACGTGAGCAGTATCATCATCACCAGAAAAAGAACAATCAGTTCAGTATGGTCGAAATTTTTTAAAAGTTAATTCTAATATTAATTGCAGAGAAAGAAAATCTTCGAAATGATGGTGTTTATCGTAAATTTAAAATTTTCTCCAATATCCAAAGGTGATCGATTAAACAGTTTTAATACATATTAATTTCGAGGATGTTTGGCTTTGCATCGAATCGTACGTAGAGATTTACATACACCGCATTGAATCTATCAACGACGTATCTTCGCTGTAGAAGATCTTCCATTTGAATTGGGTATGCGAGGTAAAAAAAGTATAACGATTAGTATTGTTACGTTGAATGTAATTTAAATAGATAGATAGTAGGTACTTTAAATTATCTATACCCTAACGCACATACGTATCTATACATAATCTCTATCTTACATAGAAGTGGTTTTTAATCACACCATATGCGATTTTCTTTTAATATTTTCGCCTGTGTTTGAGTGAAAAACGATAGGTGTAGGTGTATACAATTCAATACATACAGATGTACCTACATACATATATGTATACATAGATATCTATTTTGTGCATGTAGTGATAACGAAATATGATGCAAACCAGATGGTCAACGCAGTACAAGAAGTTGTATTGATATCAGCACGTATGTGTATAAATTAAGAACCACTTCAAAGCAATAACGAGATTATTATAATGATAACGAAGGACTTCAGGTAGTTGATAATCATACGTGTAGGTATTATATTATCAAAATTTTACAACTATCCAGACCTAATCAAGTGTACCACATCATAAATTCAATTTTAGATAAACAATTTTATATAACACAATTAGCAGTTTATTAAAATTTCAAGTGTTTTGATCGAAGTCATTGATTTTGAAAAACATAGGTACTTGCATTATCAGTATTAGCCAGGTATTGTTTCACCATTGGTGGTATTCGTCTATCGAAAAATACCGAGGTAATTTAATAAATCTTAATAAACTGCTCATTTCAACGTAAAAATATGATCATTATTTGTACAAAAAAAACTCGATCAGAACAAAGCTATCTTGGGATTGGCTTTTTATTTATGCATTTGGTAGTTGGTATAGACATTGCAGATTACAGGAAATAATATCACAAAAAAATCATATACACAATGAGCTTTTATCACCTCAAAAAAACAACGAATTTTCAACTGGTTTTCATCCTACAAAGGTGTATATGAGGGTATGAGTCTATTTTCTCAGTCATATTGGGTAGGTAATAGGTATCAACTAGAAAAAAAAAACTTAGCCAGCTTTTCACGAATTAAGAAGATACTCGAATTTCTACTCATGGAATAAAAAAAGAAGCTGGGATGTTTTCTTTTAAAGAGTGGTAGGAGTGAAAGTGAATATTGGAGTGAATAAGCGAAACCGCTAAAATGCACATCTAAAATCTATGGTAAATCTAAATACCAAATTTCAAATTCTTTGCTCAATTTGTAGGAGATATATGTGAGGAACAAACTTAAAACATAAGAAAACCCCACCAAAAAACTAAATTTTCACGACTGCGAGGGGGTGCCAGGAGGCTGAAAAGTCGAAACCCTCAAAAAGTGCATTCAAGACCTAAATTTAATCTAAATCTAAATTTCAACTTCTTAGGTCAATGTTGAGGGGAATTAAGCGAGTGATAAATTCAAAACATAATAAAGCTCGACCAAATAACCACAGATTTAAACTTTCTCGCTCAATTTGGAAAGCAGATAGAGATGGATCAGCACTTCTTCAAGGCCAACAAGAGGAAAACTCCTCACATCTCCCCTCCTAACTGACGTAGGAGGCAGTTTTTTGGATAAACTATACAATTTTGAATTATCTGTCGATTGATTTGAATTTTTTTTTGCAATTTTAGCCCCTCAGCACCCCCGCCTCCAAATTTGATGGTACAACAAAATTTTGACCCGAGATAGTTGAAGCATATTCCCAAATTTGATCGATTTTAGTCAGTATCGAGCTGAAAAAATTATTTTTCAGTGTCAGGAAATCAAAAATAATACATATCTGAAAAGTCAAAACTCTCAAAGGGCACATCTAAGACCTCCACTAAATCTTCGTATTAAATTTCAACTTCCCAGCTCAATTTGGAGTGGATATATGGGAAGAACATTTCTTTCAATGTCAGCCTCTCAGCACACCCCCCTCCAAATTTTGGCATAACTGAATTTTGAACTGAATTAAACCCCACTTCCGAATATGAAATCTGCCGCCAATCTAAACCTATTTCTCAAATTTGGTCGATTCTACTTTGTATCGAGTTGAACAAATAATTTTTAGTTTCAAGTAAAAAAAAATTAAAAATAATAAAAATTAAAAAAAATTAAAAAAAATTAAAAAAACGTCTGAAATGGCCAAAAATGGTCCTAATGGTCTTTCAGGGCCACAAAACGGATTTTGTTGATATCCTTGATATCCCCCCCCCCTTCAACCACCGTAGGTTGATAGACCGTAACAGTTTGGTTTTCATTGACAATATGACATAAAAAATCAGGCTAATTAGTGATGGCGATACCGATACGATGTATCGGAATATCGATATTTTCCGAGAATATCGAACAAACATCGTATTGAAATTTTTCCTTTCGATACTCTAGGTATCGATATTTTTTTTACTGAATATCAACTTTCGATAATTTTTTTCGTTGTTCTTCAGTCGTATAATGGTATTTAAAATTTATTTTTTTGATTTTTTACAAATTCTGAATTGTAAAAATGTAATTTTGAATTTAAACGATTTTTTTCATTTTTTGCAACTTAAAAATGTAAAATTACTAGGATCTGAATTTTTTTTCTGTAAATCTGAGGTCGTTTTGAAAAATTTCCAATTTTCTATCCAAAACTGCAAGAAGCTAGATTGTTCAGAAAATTAAAAACTATATTTGTTAATATTTCTCAGTTCCAGTAGAATAACAAAATTTCATATTCACCCGAAGCAACGTTTTCCAAATATCGGATATCGATAATCATGGTGTCGATATTTACATCGAATATCGATATTTTTATTAAACATCGCTATTCCTAAATCAGGCTAATAAATTCCGAAAACACGAAATAAGGGTAAGCTAAATAAAGTGAAGGTAACGATTTGCCATACACCAAGAGTGATTGTTCAATTTATGCTCAAGAATGACACTCCAATCTCTCCACGCCTTCTTCATATATGTTAGTTCGTAAAATAATGAATATTCACGATTTGTACATGTAATCTGCCGAAAATACAGCGAGTCTAACCTTTTAATTTTGTTGAGAGAAAATTCCTGAAATAGGTGTACGCAGAAAACTCAATTAGAAATTTCATCTTATTGGAATTCTGCTTCTAAGCTCGTAACGGAGAAGAAAATTTTTAATCAAAATCGGTCGAAAATACATACGCTCGAGCGAAGTTGGCATGTAAAAATTTTGGATTTTTGGAGATATTTGAGTCATTCACATAAATTTTTTTGCACTTGATAGTCTCATTTTTTGTAAAAATTCAATTTTTTTTCCGGCTGTAGGGAAGGAAATTCGACTCCATACCCCCTCTCACCCTATCCTTGGGCACAGGCCTGCTCAATACACAAGTCAATGCAAAACTTTAATCCAACCAACTATAAATGGTCCATCATCGCTCAAGCATGCTTTATTACAGTCTCTTCGATAAAGCTTTACTTATGCACCAACCCCGAGATAGCGTATCGTCCGTTTGAATATTACGCTAGCTATGCTAAATTTTTACTATATTCAGAAATATATAATATCAGTTAAACGTTATACATCGTAGTTTATACACGTATAATTGAGTGTAACTGTATTAAAAACATAACTGAAGAGTAACATCTTGGAGATGAAATCCGCTTGTACTAAATCTTTCCATCCGTGAACATCCTGTCGTAACATTTTGATAGATTCTATGAAATTTCGAAGATTTGCTTTCTCTTTACTAAAATTTGTATTCAATGCAATTTTGACTGTTGAACCTGAACTAACTGAAAAACAACACTTCAAAATAAAACCTAGCTCGTATATAATTACGCAGTTTGATATTGATATGAAAACTAAAAAAAAAAAAAAAAAAAAAAAAAAAAAAAAAAAAAAAAAGAATACAAGACAACGAAACGTCTTGAGATAAAAGGAGAACGCGAATGCGTATGAATGTGCGACGAATCTAGAAAAAAATTCGCTGCATCCTGTAGATAAATAGATAAGTACACCTACTAAATGTAAATACCGATAAATGTAAGTACTTTGATTATGGTATGATAAGTGACTGGAACATATTAGTATCTTTTTTTCATTTCAGATTGTCCATAATGATAAAACAATCTGAGAATAAGTTTAGTATCATTTTTTCAATTACGATCGTCATTTAGCTATGCAATATGACGATCAACGTGGGTAAGAATGATAATATACTTGTACGTAAGTATATTGTAATGTGTAAGATATGTTCTAGGTATACCAAAATATACCACCGACTAATCAAAAAAAGAAAACTGATCAAGTATAGATATTACACACAGAATAAACGATTTCAGAACTAATTATCTCAATGTTGTGGTGTACAGACAGGTATGTAGTAGATACTTTACTACTTAAACGTAATTCGATAGATTGATAGGCACTCGCCAGATTACGGTTACAGTGAAATACTTGTACGGTACGGATATTAGACAAATGTTCGAGGTTCGTTGCTGGAAAAAACTTAATTACTGAAAAGTAGGTTCAGTTGAATGGGTATTTGGTGTACGCGGCTAGCCTGGATACGTATGTGAACACACAAACATAATTTGTAAAGACAATGAAAAACGCCACTCTCCCACCCCCGTCAAGTTAAATATTTGTTTTTTTTTTCAACTTTTCCTATTTAAACGCTGAAATGGATACCCACAGTGATTTGATCCGGTCCTCAAATTTTCAAAATTATTATAGTAGATCACTGTGGAGCCTCCGCCCCCAGAAAAAATTGAGCCAAGAACTGCCCCACACCCCAATACCTTTCACCGCTGCAGCGAAAAAACGCATTTCTTATTAAAAAATCTGCATAAAGGTGATTTTATACCATAAAATTGAAACTAACCATAATATGTATGGGTTTGAGGGGGTTATAAACCACAATTTTTTTTCTAAAATTTTTAGTCAATACGTGGCGAGAAATGATGTAAAGAAATTTTCAAACCTTTAATACGTAAATGCCATGAGAGATACGCGACGTTTTTTTTTTCTAAAATGTGGGTCTTAGTGAGTACTTAATACTTCCAGAATACTGATTTTTGCATTTTGAGTGGTGGGTCATAGTGGAAAATTGCGAAAAAAACAAACCTGAAAAATGATGATATTTTGAAATTTTTTTCATCGAAATTGACTTGAAATTAAACAAAACTACCATATGAATGAAAAGAGCACCATCTGAAAACTCTCGCATCCTAATTTTTGATTATGTTCGTTCACTCGTAGGTATTTGGGGAATTTTCGAAAACATAGAAAATTGAAATAACGTATACGAGGAGAGTGGTCATCGTCACCTAACAAACTACTCGCTAACCTCAAATTCGTATTCAACGGGTCAAATTAACCCTTTCTAGACACTTAATACGATAATTTTATTAGAAGTTTTAATTTTTGATTTTTCTACAATGTTTTTTCCATGTCATCATCTCATAACCTGTTGACATTTTTAGGAATTGGAGCAAAAAAATCGAAAATTCAAAATTTACGTAAAATTATCACGTAATGTGTCCGGGTAGAGGTAATTTGACCCGCTGAACACGAATTTGAGGTTGGATTTTTTTCGAGTAGTTCGTATGGTAACTGCAAGCATTTTAATAGTATGTGTTATTTCAGTGATTCATATTTTGGAAAATTCACGAAACAGCTATAAACAAATGCACGTAATCGAAAATTCGAAATCGGGGGTGGGGATTTTCAATATGCTCTTTTCAGTTATGGAGGTTTTGTTCAATTTCAAGTAAATTTTGATGAAAAAAATTTCAAAATATTTTCATTTTTCAAGGTTTTTTGCAATTTTCAACACATACCAACACTCAAAATGCAAAAATAAATATTCTGAAAGTGAACACTTTGCTAGAACATATATTTTAGAAAACAAATTTTACGTACCTACTTAGGTTTAAAAATTTATTTTATTCATTTCTCCTCAGCTACTGACTGGAAAAATGTTGAAAAAATTCTGGTATATAGCCCCCTGGCCCCCTCCTACCTAGATACATTATGGCTGGTTTCAATTTTCCAGCATAAAACGCACCTTTATGATAAAATTTTCAATAAGAAATACGAGTTTTTTCACCACACCGGCGGAGGTTGGTGTGGTGAGGTGGGGTGGGGGAGGTGTTTATTAGGCTCAAAATTTTTTTGGCCACCTTCCACAATGTTCTACGATAATTTTCAAAACCTGAAAACAGGGCCGAATCACTTATCTCGACCGTAGGTACTAGGGCGTTTCAATTTAACGTTTTTTTCGGAAATTACAGTGGGAGAGTGGTGAAAAAAGTTGTGAAATTATATCAAATGAGCGTGATAAAAATTTGGGCTCCCTAACTTGAACCTTCCTCTACCCCTCCCCCCCCACATCATAGTTTTAAAATTTCAAACTCTTACATGGAAAAAAAAATATAAAATTTTGATTTTTGGTATTAACGTGTCATAGTAAACTAAAAAAAAAAAAAAAAAAAAACAAAAAACAAAAAAAATACTTTTATTTATCATGTCATCAGAAATGATAAGATTTCGTATTTTTACTGAATTATTTTGAAAAAATTCAAAATACATGACTTTTTTCATTTTCAAACTGGATTTTAAAAGCCTTGAAAAGTAAAAAAAATTGCGAATTTTATTTTTGATCTCACATAGTCTACCATGACATAAAATCAAAAAAATAAAAAAATAAATTTCTATTTTTAATTTGAATTTTGGAATTTTACACCCAAACGGGGATAGGTAAGGATTAAATTAGAAACCTCAAATTTTTTCACGTTCATTTGACATTATTTTGCAACTTCTTTTACTACCCTTCCACAACAATAGTGCCTACAAGAGTGGATCAATTTTTGCAAATTTTGGAAAATCGACAACGGGTAGTGCTTAATGCTTAGTACTCTTTGCATGCAAAGAGTATCCATTGAAAGAATGTAAGTTCTGATACTTTTTACGATGTCAACATAAATTTAACTCTGATATTCATTGTTTCTCAACAAATAATTTTTGTCACACCTCCTCAACATTTCAGCTTGAAACCATAAAATCAAGGTAGGATCGAGATCAATGGTTGACGGGTCAGCTGATGACAACATTTCAACTCAAAAACATAAAATCAATCCAGGGTCATGATCAACTGTAAACGGGTAAAAATAAAACATCTTTAATTTCGACATGGATACGTCTTAGAGCTAAGGGTCATTCTGTGAAAGCGTGACATTTTCGATGTAACATTTTTGACGCAATGATTTTGATTTTTGGACTTCATATTAAAATGGTAAAGACAGATTTTTCCTCAATATTTCAACCTGAAATCATAAAATCAACCGGGGTCAAGGTCAACTAAGTTTTCTCGACGTTTCAACTTGAAATCTTAAAATCAATTCTGGGTCAAGGTCAACTGTTGACGGGTCAACCTTCTTTAATTTTTCTTAAGATTTCAACTTAAAATCATGAAATCAATACAGAGTCAAGGTCAACCTGTTTATGGGTCAACTTTACACAGGCGTCAAGGTCAACTAATTTTTCTCCACATTTCAACTTGGAATCTTAAAATCAATTTAGGGCCAAACTCAACTCTCGGTGGGTCAACGGATGACGACATTTCAACTCAAAGTCATGAAATCAATTCATGGTTCAAGGTCCAATGTTGACGGATCCACTTCAAACATCCCTAATTTTCTTCAACATTTCAACTTCAAATGATAAAATCAATCCTACACAAAATCCGTCCACTGAGGTCAGTCCAATGATGATGTCACACTGTTGACGGGGTCCAGTAATGCCATCCAATGATAGCGGTCAATTGTTGACAATTTTTCCGGAATGTCTATTATACATATTCTTTCGATGTGAAACGATCTAAAACTAACGTCGAAGTTCAAATTTACCCTCCTCAGCTAAAGCTCAAAGTTAAAAAAATACAAAAAAATTTCAAAAATTGTGAATAAATTTTTTTGAAAGCTACTTTTACCAAAAATTATCAATAAAGATGGATTTTTAATCTCTACCCTTTTTTTGAGGGAGACGAGAAAAACGTTGTTTTTCACATTTTTTAAAATATTTCAAAATAATTAAAAAAAAATTCGTTTTTGAAAAATTTTTAATTGATATATATATATGTAGTATAGCATGTTTATTGCATTGAAGTCATCAGAGGCCTTTTTTTCACTTCTACTGAATTATTTGATAAAATGAAGATATATAAGCACCACTGGAGAAAGTAAAGGGAGTGAAAAATCGCTAGAAATGGTTTGCATGAGTTAAAACGATTGTACCAGACTCATTTCAATTGAAATTTTTTCAAAATCGAATTTTTCTCGAATTATTTCAAAATATTACAAAAAGTGTGAAAAAATGATGTATTTTTAGTCTCCCTCAAAAAGAAGGTAAGAAATTAAAAATCATCTTTGTTGATTATTTTGGGTATAAATACCATTATTAAACCATTTTTTGATGAAATTTTTCAAAAAAATTTTATTCGCACTTTGTGAAAATTTTTTGTATTTTTTTAACTTTGTGCTTTGGTTTAGCAGAATAAATTTGAACTTTGAAGGCTAAAATTTTTTACCACGTTAGTTTGAGGTCATTTCACAACTATTAAGCACTAATCGTTGTCAGTTTTTCAAAATTTAAAAAAATCGATCCACCCTCCGACTATTAAAAAAAAAACCTAAAATTGTAACGCCCTAGTAAGTGCCCTTCAGCGATGAAATACACGAGTCGTGCTCTGGAATTAAAGAACATAGTAACACACGAATGATATCTAATTTAACCTGCTCAATATACGATATATGAACTTTAAGCAAAATCAGTACCTCAAATACCAGGAAAATAATTAAACTCTAACGGAATCAGAATGACAGAAAAATGTAAATCTTTGTCAGAAAAATCAGCGCATCAGAAATAGCAAATGAACCACAGACTAGGTATCTAGTTAAGTTAGGTAAGAAGGTACATTACATACTACGTAATTACATACCTGGCACCTAAGCTTGGATTTTACAATATTAATTCTGTTGAAAAGAACATTTTTCCAAAATTGACTTTCCTATCAGGAACCAAAACGTACACCAAATATCCAACATACACGACGAAACAACATAAAAAGAATGTTTTCAATAACGACCATCATACAAAATCCAATTCAGTTACCATACAAAAACTTCATTGCACACGAAACTCTGAAAATTAGCTAAAAAATCAAATCCGATACGTAAGAAAGCTATGATCCAATCAGATTTTAAAAGAAAAGGAATAGAGCACGAGTACAGGCTCTCTAACGAAGCTAAAGTACGGACAATAATAGACTAGAAAAAAGACGTCATCGAGGCAGCAAAAACAAAAACGCAGACTAAGACAACCTACTTAGAAGACCAGACAAAAAGCAAAAAATTATTCGAAATTGAAGTGTTTCTCGTACGTGTGTTCGTGATGTGGATGTATGAAAATATAAAAATAAAAAACGTAAATAAATGAACTTAAAACATACACCTTTTTTTTTTTTTTTTTTCAAAAACTGTACGTACTTAACACCTATTTACGAATACTCCACTTAAACTTATTAAAAAAAAAAAAAAAAAAAAAATGAAAAAATTACTTAAAAATTTTACTTAAATTGTGTACGTGTACGTATGTGTAAGTATTCAAAATTCGAGAGTGTAATCGTGTACAAAAGTATTGTGTGTGATAATGTGTACAAAATGTTATTTACTGTTTGTTGTTTGATTTGTGTGCGATGGTGTGATATGTAAATATATGTATAAATCATCGTACGTATGTATATCAGAATAAATACCTACGAAGAATTTATGTAATATCATGTGTGTACATTTGTGTTGTATTTGAAAAATAAGTGTCGAATATTCTAAAATAATGCTTCGCTCAGCTACACTTATACATGTAGATATATACTCACTCACTCGTTCACTAATTAACTTGACGTTCACTTTTTTCTTTTTCTTTTGCTTTCTCACTTTTTTCTCATTTTTTTTTTTCATTTTCTTAACCTGTTCTCTTTTTTATACTGACTGAACTTTTTTTTTCTTTTTCTTTTCTTTTCGTCTTATTTTTTTTCCGCCTCATTTCTGAGATTAGCATCGAAATTATCACATACTTCGTGTATTTAGCTGTAGTTATTATTATAAAACTGAATTGTGTGTATTTTTTACATCTATATGACAGAACCTGTCGTTTAGGAGAGAGTGGTTGGCAGCTATAATGCCCAACCTTTGCAGACGGCTGAGTCAACTTGCGGTACACGACACCAGATCGCATCGATAAATCTAATGTTACTGTAAACATGGGAGGAATCCAAAGAAATTTCAGGTCAGTAAAATATTCAAAATTTCACACATAAATAAATAAATAAATAAATAAACAAATAAATAAATAGGAATAAATAATTAAATGGTACATATAAACAAAAACAAAAACTATTAGAAGACCAAAAAAACAAGTTAAAAAAATAGCTAAATAGCATGTAATATTTTAGTAACTTATTCTTTCAAAAAAATTCTATATCATAAGCAAGGCAAAAGTCATATTAAAATCGTGTTATTTTTTTTAAACAACTATTTATTTCTTCTAATAATTTCTTCGTATTCACGTTTTTTTCATATATATTTTTTTTTTTTATGATGATTAGATAATATCCATTTGTGAACGTTTTCTTCTTCGTAAAATAATATAATAAATTACGAGTATGCTTAATTGCTCATTCGTCATTTTAGAAAATCCATAAAATATTATTTCGATCATTTTTTTCTCCATTGGTTTTGTATTGTATTCGTATTAAATTTTATTTCATACCAATCAGATTCGAAGCTAAATCAACAAATAATTCTAAAAATATTTTTTGAATTTTTTTGTTTGCAGGTAAAATTGGTAGATACGACGAAAACATATAATTTGAATTACATAGATATCTACATTATTACCCAAAAGTATTTCCATTTTTTTTTTTTTTTTTTTTTTTTAATTTTGGGGTTAAAATCAAAAAAAAAAAAAATT
>FIZR01022986.1:0-18115 GCA_900060175.1 Ferrisia virgata
GCCGCGATGACACCAGTTATGGAACTTAATGTGTATGTCACCTTTTAAGTGTTAAATAATGAAGATGACTGATGTTAATGAAATCTTAATATAGTATTATAAGAAAATACTCCTAATGCATAAAAATAGTGTAATTCTTTACGTTTTTTGTTTATTTTTTCAGATATCTTCCGCCATCTTGAATCCACTCGGCGTATTTTTTCGAGCGTTTTTCATTCATGTTGCATTTTCGCTGTTAATGGTAAAGTTGGTTTTTATTTACATGTTATTTTTTAATTTTAATTTTGTTGTGCAGTTGCCTGATATACGTTGTCTCTAGAGTTATGTTATAAGATCAAAAAGAAGTTCACGTGGTGCAGATGTATAAGCCATTAGAGCACGTTTTTTTGTGGGAAGAAATGGGGAATATATCGTTCTGCAAATTTCTGATTCCCTTCTCTTGCATCTTCTAGAAAGAAATTTTTATCCAAAAAATAGTTTGACGACGTATCAATCGCCAAAGTTTTAGGTTAGCTGAAAGGTATTCTATGTCGTCACAACGTAAATGAAATCAATTCCTTTTGATGCTTGTCTGCGGATATCTTTTAATATTGATTATACATTGGTATGGAATATCCATCTTAATGGAGATAGCGACGTTTACACCATGTAACCAATTGAGATAATAACTAAATTTAATTGATGTTGGCGGATTTACGTCCTAATTAATTATTGCCTTCTTCATTTTACTTTTGGTTATTTTTTTTCTCCGCCAACGGTTACATTGTAAATTCTATTCGAGTATTTGTGTTCGTTTATTACTTTTTCTATATTTTTCCAACATAAATTCGACATTCTTTGAAAAGTATACAGCAACAAAAATAGCTATTTTAACAAGCAGGTCGTGCATGTTTAGAAGAAAAAAATAATAATAACGACAAGGGTACGATTCTATGGCACGTGTGGGTGTAGAAATAGGCAAATAACTGGAAACTTTATTGAATAGCGAATTTGCGACCATTGGATACACTTTTCTCATGGATGTTATAAACTAATAATGGCCGAGAAGCAATTTCAATCTTGACCGACATACGGACGCATAATGAAAAAGCATCATCATTTTCTGTTCTGTATACATTTCGAGTTTCGACCTTCGACCCAGCAAGCTGTAGAACGCCTTCTTTCAAGTAATTCTCTCTATAAAACCCTTCGTTTTGCTATAAACTGAAGAGTGGATAGAAAAGCTGTGACAGGGGGGTTAGTTTAATAAATAATCGGCTATCGGTGAGATAGGGGTAGGATCAGGGGTGTGCGGCTGTTGTTGCCAGTACGTTCCACGTTCGAACAACAACAACAACTTGTATCGAAATTAAATCTACCGTATTTCGGTGCGCTTTCCTTCTTCATTCGGGGTTTTATAATGTATAAGTTGTGTACGAGAGAAGGTATATGCTTTATAACGAGTTATAATCGAGCGATTAAATTCCGCTATCTTGTTTTTGTTTACTTAGCACCTCGCACTCATCGTTTTCGTCGTCACTCGTCGTTACAAAGGCTTTACTGTGGCCATCATCTCGTCTCATATTTTGCTTTCGTGCTCTTCTCAGTCGTCATCGTCGCTCTCTGTACTTACTATTATTTCACTTACGTATAAGTTTAAGTACACAGACACACTCGCAAGCATTACGATACCTACTGTACATCGAAGAGGGCAATTTATCCTTTACAGCTGATGCGCTGATTCAATATTAAATGCAGCGGGTGGAGACGGCGTCCATCGCGTTTCAGCGTACCGCGCCCTGCCATGCCTTGTTTATTTATGGACAAAACAGCTGTACTTTCGAGATAACTTAAATATTTGTTGTTAACTTGGAGTATTAGCCGACTATATGTGCACTGTATAGAAACCGAGGGCAATAATTCTTTATCTCAGAGTCGGTAAATCACACTGCGTTGTCCTCGTCTCTTTTACCCTTTCGTGGGCTGTCGTGTTGTTTTTTTTTCGAGTTTTTCTCTTCTTTGAGATGTAAGTTTACGTTTACCTGTCCAGTGTCCGATTCTTGGTCTGGTGATTATTTTTTCGTACGTTTTCATCAATTCGCGATGTGTTGGCGAGAAAAGTGATTGTATGTATAAAAATTAATGTTAGACTAACGAAAGTTCATATTTGTCCGAGAAAAAGATTGGCATAGTCGAATTTTATCTATTGAACATATCAGATATTCACGTCTATTGTCTTAATTTGCAAAGTAAAATGGCATTTTAACAATTTTTTCATAATTTTATTAGTTTTTTGATGTTTTTCTCGTTCTTTTAATCAACTATGAAATTATATTTGAACAATTTTATCGTCATTTTCTGCGCATTTTGGTCGTTTTTTGTAAAGTAACATGGCATTTTTAATGACTTTTTCATAACTTCATAAGTTTTTTGTTTATTTTCTTTTTGGTTCTTTTTCGAATCTAAAATGATATTTTTAATAAGGTTTTTAATCTGATTTTCTATGTAAAATTACCAACGATAAACAGACTCAACGAAATTCGTTTTGAGGTCTTACAAGGCCCTTGAGACCATTTGTGGCCATGCCATATATCTATTCCTTTTTATTAGCTTGATTTTCTACGCCATATTACCAATGAAAACTAGGATATTTAGGCCTATTAACTTACGATGGATGGGAGGGGGAGAAGTATCAACAAAATCCGTTTTGGAGTCCTAAAAGACCACTGCGACCATTTTTGACCGTGTCAGATGTTTGTTTTTATTTATTTAAGAAAAAAAAAATTCCCAGAATTGAAAAATTATTTACGTGGCGCGATACTGACCAAATTCAATCAAATTTGGGGAATCGATTTCGTTTGACGTTCCATTTGATATTCTGGAGTGGGAATGACCTTTGTTCAAAATTTAGTTGCACCCAAATTTGGGATGAGGGGGTGCTGAGAGTATAAAATTGCAACTTACTTGTTCCTTTTTGAGCCAATCGATTGAAAATCCAAAATTGTTTAAAATATCCAAAAGTCAGCCTCCTATGTTAATTAAGAGGGGAGATACCAGGATTTTTCTACTTTTTGACCTTGAAAAGGGGCTGTTGCTCCTTTATCTCCTCGCCAAATTAAGCTGGGAGGTTGAAATTTGGTATGTGGACTTAATAGGGACCATTGATGTTCCTTTTGAGAGTTTAGACTTTTCAGACCCATTGCAGCCCCTCACAGCCCGGAAATGCGATTTTTTGGGGAGGTGTTTCTTATTTTTAAAATTTTTTCCTGACATAACTCCTCCCCAAATTAAACTATAAAGCTGAAATTTAGTATGTACATTTAGTAAGGGACATTGATATGACTTTGGGGAGGGGGGCTCTAATTTTTATCGCCATTGCCCTTAAGTATCGCAAAGCGATTCTCAACCCCCCCCCCCCTCACCCTATCAAAATCGATCAAATTTTACAAAATGCTTAGTTTGGTAGCGGATTTGATATTTTTGAGTGAAGATTACCTTGGGTCAAAATTCAGTTATGCCCGAATTAGGAGAGATGGCGTGCTAAGGGGCCAGAGTGGCAAAAATTGAAGAGGAGACAGCGGTAAAAAATCAAAAGACTATGTTTTTAGCCTGATTTTCTGTCATATTGTCAATAAAACAAGGCTATTACAGTCTATCAATCAACGACGGACGAGTTGGGGGGGGGGGTTGATATCAACAAAATCCTTTTTAAGGTCTTAAAAGACCAGTAAGATGATGTTTAGCCATGTCAGATATAGTCATTTTCTCTGCTCGATACCGACCAAAATCGTTCCAATTCGGACAATCGACTCAGTTTGACGGTGAATTAGATATATATATATATGAGTAGGAATGAACTCGGATCATAATTGAGTTATTTTCAGTTTGGGGAAAGGGGTGCTGAGGGGTCTGAAACGCAAAAATTATCCCTTTTTAAGCCAATTGATAAAGAGTCAAAAGTTGTATAACATATCCAAAAATCAATCTCCTAAGTTAATTGGAACGGAAGATGTGTGGATTTTCACCCTTTTTGATCTTGTAAGAAACAGGTTTTTCTTATTCTTTGAGTTTTTATGGGTTTGTTCCTCACATAACTCCCCTCCAAATTGAGCTAAGAGCTTGAAATTAGATATGTACATTCAGTATGGGTCGTAGATGTGCGTTTCAGGTGGTCTAGACTTTTCAGCCCCATTGTACCTCCTCACAGCCTCCAAATAAGAGTAGTTTTGTTGGTTCTTCTCATTTTTTTATTTTTTTCCACGCAATGTCTCTCGTATAAATTGAATCAGAAGGTTGAATTTCGATACGCGGATCCTAGATGAGTCTGTGGAAGGGTCCACTCCTTTACCTCTACCATCAAGGATTAATGGACACTTCGCGTAATCTTCTTTACTTTACAAAAATCAGCCTCAAAAAGCAACGCATTTCGATGGTATTTTTTTTTTAAGCTGTAGAAAATAACGAATATATGTTTCCACTTTCAGGTATTTGGAATAAATTTATGTTTTCCTTTACCGCCACTTTCTTCTTCGTCTCTAGTACTGTAATTCAACTCGGCATTCATATGTATGTACGTAAATTTGGCCGATAAAACAATTCACTGGTGCTCTTTAGTTGATATGTAGATGTATATTAACGTATTACTCGTATGAACCTTGAGCACGTGTAAATGTTAAACATACGTTGTATGTGGCTTCTTTCAGTTTCATTCATAAAGTTTATATGTCTGTGTCGCGTCGGGTATACCTCGTAAAACGACAACATCTCTGGCTCCTTCGATGTTTTGTTATGTTTATTGACTTGTTTAAGCATCCATCATGATGATACGTACGTATACGTGAATCTGGATGCGGATAGCTACGTACCGCAGCATCAATGAAATTATACCCCTTCGGATATATAATACGATGCGTCGACCATAATAATTACATGATATTGTATAAACGAACCGTCACCCACGGATTATCTTTCTTCTCTCCACCTATGCGTGCTTTTGCCGCTGCAAACCATCTCTATATTTAGGGTTTCATTTTTTTTTCCTTACCTGCGCACGTTGTGTATATAATTAACACCTTGTAAATGGTATCGGTGTATTATGTGTTTGTATTGTAGTGTACGTGTACGTGTACGTACGGTACACTGTGCACGTGCATTTGCCGCCTGTAAAGGCAGAGATAGTGTACTCGTTTGTCCAGATCCAGCAGCATCCAGCATATTTGGATGTACGAGTATTTAGCCAACCGGTTCGCGTTGTTGTTTTCATTAGTGCCTAGAATAGAATTGTTTGTGCACTTGTTCTGTGCGATGATGTGTGTCTCATTTTGCTTTGGTGTACGAATATAAATGGGTTTCTTGTCTTCTTCTGCGTTGCAAAACTGCATCACTCGGTTTGGCTTCCTTTTCTTCTTAGTTCTTGTCCATTTTGCTAATCAAGATCGTATTAAAACACGTACAATCAAAAATGTAAACTAATGAAATCTTGCCCAAGTAAACGGTAACAGTAGATATATAATAAATCAAAGCACCTATACGAAATTCGGATCTCGAATCGAGAAACATAAAACCATATAAAAGTAGCATAGATCAACATCCATCTTACCTGAAGCTTGGCTCGTTTACGCGATAAAATATATCTCACTTTATATCCACGTTTGCTATAAAAGTAGTTAGACTTGTCATCGGCCATCAGACAAGCCAATTCGAACTCGATAATATTCAAATAAGTAATTCGAATAGTCGTTTCTGATTTATGCTGTACCGTTGTACGATACGTATAAATATATCTAGGTAATAGGTATTTATCTATGTGTTGTTGTGTACTGTAGTTTCCCTTTCCATCTTGCATTCTTCCAACATAGTTCAATACACTTTACCTTCTTCTCATAGGAAATAGTCGAACGAAAAAAAGGTATTTTTCAATAAAATACGTTCGAATTGAATAACTTCACAAATTATAGCGCAGGTTCCATGTTGTCAAAATCTTGGTTATTTTGGAATTGGCTCGATTCATGTCAGTCTGACCCATATTTGAACTTGGTCTTTCGATGTTGCTGAAATTATTTTTACAAATTCCTCTCGTTGGTTTGAAAAAGTAATTATGGGTATTTCGACACTAACACTTCGGTAAGAGTCGAATGTATGCAATCTTTTTTGTCGAATGGTTCGATTTTGAAGGCTAGGCTCATGGTTTGAGATTGGTTAGTTTCGTTTATTTTTTATTATACGCAATATCTCAATTCTATCACTGATGGATGATTTTTCAAGGATGCTTAAAGAGCGAGATTTTCGTGTTTTTCAAATTTTTTTTTTTTTATATCGTAAAGAATTTGTTTTTGGTAAATTCATATTGAAATGAGCCAAGTACGCATGCCTTTGTTCATTTAAGGAAAATGAAAATTGCTTTTGAGGGTGTAAAAAAAATTTTTTTTAAATGCCTATTTAGTCTGATTTTCTGTGTCATATTGTCAATGAAAACCAGGCTATTGTAGTTTATCGACCTACGGCGGATGAGGGGGATTTCAACGAAATCCTATTTAGAGTACTAGAAGATCATTACGACCATTTGCAGCCATGTCAGATATTTATTTTTATTTTTATTTTTATTTTTTTTTTACCCCTGGAACTAAAAATCAGTTGCTTAGCACGATACCGACCAAAATCAATAAAATTTAGAAAACAGGCTTCAATTGGTGGCAGATTTTATATTCTGGAGTGGGCATAACCTAGGGTCAAAATTCAGTTGTGCCCAAACTTGGGCGAGGGGGTTCTGAGGGGCTAAAATTGTAAAAATTATTCTTTTTTAAACCGATCGATAAAAAATACAAAATTGTATAACATATCCGAAAATCAGCTTCCTAGGTCAATTAGGAGGGGAAACATGAGGGGGGGGGTTCCCTTTTTGACCTCGAAAAAGGGCTGTTCTTCTCCTACCTACCCTCCATGTGATGCTAAGAAATTAAATTTTGGTGTGTAAACTTGATAGGGACCATAGATGTGGCTTTTGGGGTCTTGATTTTCAGCCTCATTTCATCCCCCCCCCTCCTCAAGTGATGTTTTGGTCGTTTTTTCTTATTTTTTGAGTTTGTTCTTCGCATAACTCCCCTCTAAATTGAGCTAGGAGGTTAAAATTTGGTATGTAGATTCAGTAAAGGTCCTAAATATGCCTTTTAAGAGTTTTAACTACCCATCCACATTGTACCCCCTCACAACTCCGAAAATTTGTTTTTTTTTATTAGTTTATCTTATTGCGAGCAGTCCCAGTGAAGCGAGAAGGCGAGCTGTGGTTTATTTCTTGAATATGAATCTGGCATGTAGATTTAGCAGGGTTGTAAATGTGGCCTTTGATGGTCTGAATTTTGCACATTAAAATCACTTTTTACCCCTACCACGTATTAGGAAAAAACTACGATATTCATATAATTCTAATTTTTCAGGAAAATCAGACTGAAATTTTTTTTCAAGTATTAACCAATTTATTTTAAGAGATATAAAAAATGACTTTTATGAGTGCCCCTGAGAAATCGCTTATAGGAGATAAAATTTGAAATATTGCGTTTAATCATCTGAAATTGGTGTTCTTCATTAATTTCAGGAGGGTATTTTTCAAAAAAAAATATTCATAATTTTTCAGAATATCCTGAAAAACTGCAAAAAGTAACAGTTTATAAAACTCCCGGAAAAAGGGGGAAATGGCGAAAATTGGCCAACAATGATAATTTTTGGTATAAATACGTGTAATTAGTTATTTCACTTTCGGGAAAAATTTCCGAAGTTTTGTTTTTCGATTTTTTGAAAATTAACTTTGAGTTTGTTTTGTAAGCTGAAAAAGTTTAGTTGGAAAACTAAAATTCTTATCAAATTATAATTATCGAGCTCATTTCACAATTATTGTAGATTTCCAAAATAAGCGAAATTTGGCCCACCCCAGTGGACACAGTGTACACTCAGAAGACATTTCCAAAAACATAAGTAAAAATTCATACTCAACGATCTCAAATTGGTAAGCATCGATTTATCAAATTACTTTTTCAACAATTCTTTTATCATGTTTTGGCCATATGGAAGGTGATTGAGAGGAGGGGGGGGGTACGTGATGAAGAGTCGTCATGAATCGAAAAAAATTACCCGATATTTAAACTGAGCACCTTTAAATTAGTGCAAATCGACATTTCACTTTATTTTTTCAATTTTAAAAAATAAATGGATGCAAGTATTATACTTTTGTGCTGATCATGAAAAGTTTTACTTTCATCTCAAAAGTTCAGCTTCGAGCTGTTAAAATTGTGCTTAATTTCGAATCACCTCTCAATTCCCTACAAAACTGCGTAAACAGATTCATTTTAGGTCTAACCAATCTCGAAATATAAGCATTCGAAGTTGGGCGGGCCACTTGACGAAAAAGCGAAGATCCCCCTCCTCCCCACACTGCCGGAAATATTAGGGCTAAAATGGCGGTGATGTCTTCACTAGACTGCTCTGAGAGGAACAAGACTCGAGGCTAATTAACTCGAGATGCGAGGGATTCTGTGGAGGTGCCTCCAGCTTTTGAATCCTCTGAAAGACATTCCAAAGTTTAAAATTGCTTGCGGTTTAGATTCAAAAAATCGAAAATGCGTTGAAGAGGTCTAATTATTAGTTCGTGATACAAAACTAGAGGCTTTATTGGCTGAGAACATATTTTCGAGCGTTTTTAAAACATTCGTATGCCGCTGACCGTCGACAAAGTCTACGATAATTCGCCATTTTCATCGAGATGCTTATTACGAGCACGTGTTCTCCGTATAAATAAGTAGCTTTTAAGCTACACCGGTCACGTGGTGTTGGTGGTGAGTTTTCTCTCCGGTTTTTTTTTCTCTCTCTCTTCATCGTTAGCTTTGCAGTTCATTGTTATGTGGTGGATGGATACGTTTACGTATAAATATAGTGCAGAAGTACGTACGATGGCGATGACGACTTGTACGTAGTAGATACAGATACTCGAAAGTATGACGCAGACGGTGGTATGGTTGGCGGTCGCATCGTCGTCGTCGTCGTCGTCGTCGTAGCCGATGGCAATAATATAGAATTGTTTGTTCGTTGTATTGTGTTTAAGGACTCGTGCTCAGACTATAAGATGCGGCGTTATGGTATAAACGAAACGATAAGGGAGCTATAATATTCGTTTTAACCCCCGAGTGTGAAACGACCCTTTTAGCTTGTTTGCCATTTAGAATGTTTCCGAATAGATTTTTCATCTATCACATTTTCTCTTTAATGATATTTTTCAATAAACGAGTGAAAAAAAAAAAAAAGAAAGAAGTACGCGTGCGACTATGTGGAGAGTGAGCTTTGGCAAACGAGCCAAAGAGCGAGTGACTGAGTGAGTGAGCCGGGTAAGAGAGGAAACGTACACGATACATACTTTTATGTATATGTATGTAAGTTGTAGTTGTAAAATATATGTATAAGAAACGTACGTGGTACTGGGGGCGATTTCTTTCGCGCCAGCCTTTATCACCGTTTATCGCGTCGAGTCGAATTTTTATACGATATTGTATGCTTTTTGTACGGTTCGTCGTTCAATATTGTCCCTATTTTTTTCTCCCTTCGTCTCGCCCTCTTCGGCTCTACCATAACGTTGTGGCCATCGTGTTACGTTAGAAGTGTAAAACGGGGCGGGTATTTGGTTAATTAGAAAGTATACTTATTTTGTACGTATATTGACGAATAGTACCCATATTATAGACTTAGGTGCGGCGTCCGACTCTTCTTTCTCCCCCTGTCTGACCAAAGAGTTAAAGGGGATTCAAAAACGTACAAGAGTGCCGTGTGTATGGTGCAATATGTTGTTGACGGTAGAGCGGTCTTTTTTTTCTGCATTTGGCGCTTTTTTTTTTTTTTCAGCCTTTCTATTCTCGTATTATGGTATGTATAATACCCCGCAGCGTATCATAACCGTTATATTGTGTACATGGGAACACGTTCGTTTGACTTTTTGTAGCAAGAAAAAAAGTGTCGACTCATCGATGTCAGCAATAATTCTAAAATGTAATTTATCTGCAGTTGTCGCCGAACAAAAAAATGAAATAAAGATAGTTGAATATGTTTGGAAATGGTCTGTAGATTTTTGGCAGCGTTATGCTGTTCCAATTTTGAGAACTTTCATCATTTTGTAGTCGATTTTTTCGTAATCATTGCCTTGAAGATTGTACCTACGAATGAACGACTTTCTCTTCATTAATTTGCCGAAATATGAAATAAAGGACAAAAAGCGACTCTAAAAATAAGTGAAATTTGGAGTAAATAGTTGAACCGAAAAAAGGAGCTGCTGAATTTGCATGCTGAATTTCAAATCATTCGCAAGACGTGTTTAGGGGGTGCAGTGAGGTAAAATATTTGTACCCAGAAATTCATCTCAATCTCACGATCGAGGCTTCATTGTCTGGAACGAAGAAGGGACAGCGGTAAAAAAATCTAAAGACTTTGTTTTTAGCCTGATTTTCTATGTCACATTGTCTCTAAAAACCAGGCTATTACAGCCTATCAACCAACGACGGTTGAGTTGGGGGGGGCGGGGGTGGTATCAACACAATCCGTTTTCGGGTCCTAGAAGACCATTAAGACGATTTTTAGCCATATCAGACATTTATGTATTCGTTTATTTATTTTTCTCCGTACATTAAAATCATTTACTCTGCTCAATACCGACCAAAATCGCTCCAATTCGGCCAGTCGGCTCAATTTGGCAGTGAATTAGATATATATGAGCGGGGATAACCTTGGGCCAAAATTCGCTTTTACCCCATTTTGGGGGAGGGGGTGCAGAGGGGCCTAAATCGCAAAAATTGGCTCTTTTTAAGCCAATTGATAGAGAGTCAAAAGTTGTATAACATATCCAAACATCAATCTTCTAAGTCAATTAGGAGAGAAGATATGGCGATTTTTCCCCTTTTTGAACGTGGAAAAAGCAGGTTTTTCTTATTTTTTGATTTTTTTCAAATTGAGCTAAGATCTTGAAATTAGGTATGTGCATTCAGTATGGATCCTAGATATGCTTTTGGTGTGTACGTTTTTTGTTTTTCGGGTTTAGTTCCACGCGTGTATCCCTTATAAATTGAGCTAGAAGGTTGAATTTTGGTATGCAGATGTGAGAGGGTTCACCTGACCCCTCCACCCAAACAAAAGTGATTTTCTCAGCTTAATACAAATTAAAATCGGTCAAATTTGGGCAAAAGGATCAGTTTGCCGAGGGATTAGATATACATGAGTGGGGAGGAACTTTGGTCAAAATTAAGTTATGCCCTAAGACCGCAAAAATTCCCCCTTTTTAGGCCAACTGATAGGGAACCAAATGTTCTACAACATATTCAAAAATCAATCTAAGTCAATTCGGAGGGGAGATATGGGGGTTCCCCCTTTCTAACCTTAAAGAAGGGTAGGTTTTTCCTCATTTTTCTCATTTTTTGAGTTTGTTCCTCACATAACTCCCCTCCAAATTGAGCTAGGAACTTGAAATTAGGTATGTACATTTAGTAGAGGCCATAGCTGTGCCCTTTGGTGGTCTCGACTTTTTACCCCTTCATGGCCCCAAATATGTGGTTTTTTGTCGTTTTTTCTTATTTTTTGAGTTTGTTCCTCGCACAACTCTCCACCATATTGAGCTAGTAGATTGAAATTAGGAATATATATGTAGTAAGCGCCCTAGTTGTTGTTTTTGGAGAACTCGACTTTTTAGCCCCATTGAACCCTTCCTACCCGCGATGCTGATTATGAAAAGCGGTGTTTTTTTTCAATTCACTTGATTGTAATATGTCTTGAAAATCAGGCTGAAAGAGCTTCGCATGCTTTCTTTTCTTTTTTTTTTGGTTGAATTATGGTTATAAAAAGATGTCAAGGTAAAGAGCTGAGACGGAAAGGAGAAAAAGAAAAAGAAAGAAAGAAATCACGTTCGACTCAGGTTTGATTTCAATCATCTACAACTTTTGGCCAAAAACAATGAATGTAACAGTTAAAAAAAATACACCATATTGGGTTTGAGAGTTGTAGAGAACCAATAAAAATTAAAGGATGAAAATGTAGATGTTTTCTGAAAACTGTATTAGGCGACGAAAGAAAGATCGTAGAAAAAAGAATCCAATATTCGTTTATCAATATTCACTATGTTGTTTGGGTCAAGTTTTGGGTATTCTTGTTGGCTTAGAGTTCTGGATTCTCTGGTCAGGGGTACTGTATTTATTTAAATATAATATATTATAACTAAGCATATTTTGCTAATTTTAATTATATCTAGAGGAAAGGGGGAAATTTCATGCGTAGGCATGATTACAATCTTGTATGTAAATTCGTATATTTTTATTCATAAACATCATGAAATTTTTTTATTTGACTGTAAATGTGTTTACCACGTTGCAACTAAAAACCTCATTTTTGGCTCTATGAGGAGGTGCGAAGGGATTAAACTGTCAAATGACTCACACCCCAAATTTTAGACCACTGAAGGTAGAATTTGTGAGCAAAGACGAATTCGGAAAACGGCAGTACCCCCTCAAAAAATTACTTTTTTAGTGCTGTGAGTTGACTTTTAGGGGAGGGGATTTGTTGAAATTTTTTTTATAAAAACTCGGAAGTATATAGCCCGAGCGATTGCAAAATTTCAAGGGTTAGGGATTAAAAAAGTGAATATGTTGACATATTTCTATGCTCTAGACGTTGAATTCCGCTGTTTTTCGCGTGTAAAAATTAATTTTTTTTTTTTTAAATGAAAAGAATCGGTCTGAGGGGGTGGTGGATTTACGCTATGCCTATTAGGAGGGGAGATGTGTGCGGTACAAATTCAAAAATGTTGAAAGTCGAACCTAAATTGAGCCTGATGTTTATACAGTAAAGTAGATAGGAGGGTTGTGCATTTGTGTAAGAAAAAAAAGAGACACGTCAAGATGTTTTTCCTTGCACAATGAAAGGGATAGAGATAGGTATTTCAGTAAATAACTGAAGACACTAAAAGGCATATCTAGGACCCTTACTAAACATACGTGTCAAATTTCAATTTCCTAACTCAATTTGGAGAGGAGATATGTGCGGGGACGGCCTTTTTTCGGAGTCAAAAATGAAGAGACCTCCAATATCTTTTATCTTAATTGGCCTGATTTAAAACCAACAATTTTCATCATTTTAGCCTCCCACCCTCCATCTTACTACTGACTGAATATTAACAATTTCCAAGTTTTTTCCTTCCCAATTTTGGACATAATCGAATTTTGACCCAGGGTCATCTTCACTCGTGTTTCAGTTTCACAATTCGACAGGTCAAATGTGGCGTTTTTGATAATCCGCACATTATTACGTAGGTCTAAAAAAACTGAATGGATGGAAAATTTCGGATTTTTTTCATTTTACGAGAAGTAAATCGTACTTGAACATAACATCAACTCAAAACTGAAACAGTTTCAGTTTCAATATGAAGCAATTTTTTTTTTCATTTCGCTTTCGTACAATTGCAGTTTTAGTTTTTACAGACCTGCTAAAAATAATCTTAATGATCTTCTAAGAACTCGAAAGAAATTATGTTGAATCACCCCCTCCCCCTCTCATCGACCCTTTCCACCATTTTAGTTCAATAGTCTGTAGTAGACAGATTTTCTTTGACAATATGGCATAAAAAAAGAGGCTAGAAAATTACTAGGTCTCGAAAAGGATAAATTTGTATAGTCGCCAATTTTTGGGTTAAAACTTTTCTGCGGCGTTTTTTTTTGCTTGAAAAAATTTTTTTCAAAGAAAATTTTGCTTTTTATATCGCGTACCTGGAGGCTTTGCAAACACGACACAATTTTCTAGAATTAAAATAACTTTTTTTCATCTACTCCTACCACGCTTGTCTTGGTCTTGGATGTGTACGAAAGTTGAATAGCTACTCTGTATAATTCTTCAGTTTTTTTTTTTTCGAAAGCGTTCTTAAACCGCCGAAAAAATTTATACAGGCCTTCATTTAATTAAAACGGCTCGGTCGAGTTTCAGATACTTACCTTTCCGGCGTTAAAATTTATCAAAGTAAAGAGTCTTTTTAGTATAGGTTGTTTGCTTGCAGAAAACTCCATGATGGTATATACTCGATTGGTACAAATCATGTTGTTGCTGCTATCTTCTGTTACCTTTGCCTCTTTTTTTTTTTTTTTTTCTACCTGTTTTAAGAAGAAGCCCAAGCCCATATCAAATTACCCTAGCCGAGTGAAAAAGGCAAAGTAAGCTGTACGCTGTGTGCTTTTTTATGTAAGAAAATTTTCTTTGAAGTTGACGTTGCAGTTTGCTAGCTTACGTTAGGATGTAAATAAGGTGAGGTGCTCTCTGTGTGCGATGATTTGGGTAAGGTAGACGTCGCCACTCTGCTTCTTGCAACAACCATCATGACGATAAACAAACGAAGATGTATTTTTTAACATTATTTACTTTTCATTAGAGAACAAGAACGAGAACGACGACAACGACATAGCCGTGTACTTTACTGAGAGCTTTGTCGTTTGAAAAACGTTGGCGTTCATTCTGCAGGCGTTTCGTTAATATACTTTGTTTGCGGTTCGACGTTCGTTATAGTCGCCGTTTTTCAATTATAATTTTATAGTGTGTTCGAGTCGTCTGTTTCTTTATGTTTGTACTTATTTTATGTATATGTACTTACCGGGTTACCGATGCTGTTTAAAGGTAAAGGTACTCTGTGCATGTAGGATTTTACCGAGTTGGTATAGGTTTACGTACGTAGAATGTTGTGTTGGTAGACGTAGCTATTTATTCGTATAAGTTGACTTTCTCAATCGAGGTAAATATCAGTATTAGACGATAAGTACATAGGTACAAGTAGTTGCCAAGATGCCTGGTTAATGTTTGCGGTGTAAGCTACATACCAGAATAAGTACCTGGGACTTGAGTATATTTGTATTGTACGTGTAGTAAGATGGAGTGAAAAAACATATTTTGCGTTTTGACCAAACTCGTGAAGGTAGATTACTTGGGAGTTGTTGAGCATCGAACCATGTCATACAAGTACAGACAGTGAAAAAATAGTAATTTGAATACGGGGGTAAAAGTTCATCAAAGATTGAATGTAATTTTTAAATGAAATGAATTCATCAGGAGATTTCCTACCGAGTATCGAAAAATGTAATGTTGAATACTTAATTATTTTCGTCAAAACATAGATCAAAGATGTTTTTCTCAACTTGCAGTTTATTAAGTACCCAACATGTATTCACTATTCTTAGATAAAAACATGTTAAACATACGAAAAGTTCTTTTCATTATTGTTTAAGGAAAATAATTCATCGTGGACTAATCCTCTCATTTTATTTCTGTTTGTTTTAGGTGAGTACAAGTTTTCTTTAATGAAATCAAAAGAGAACGTTGTGAATAGTAAGTTTATTGAAATATGTTTTTTACTGAAAATGCTATCTCAAAGATGGTTTTCTAGTTTTTATTCATTTATTTTTTTTTGGCAAAACAAAAATATCGAATGCGTAAAGAAAATGGAGAAAAGTGTAATAGGTGAGTTTGTTAGTTTTGAAATTCGGTTATTGATTTTATGTTGAAATGGCTAAGCTTATGAGTATGTGGTATTTGAAGATGAATTATATTTGAAGAAATGGAAGTAGAGTTACCGCCTTTCATTCAGGTGATTTTTGATTAATTTTTGGCCCCTTTTACCCATTTTCTTTAAATTTTTACTCACTTTTCGATGATTTTTAACTCGCTGTTTCATGTTTTATGTCAATATTTACCCGTTTCGGTCGAATTTTTCCCAAATTATCAATTATTTTCTACGATTTTCTTTGCATTATTATTGTCAATTTTCACTCATTTTTCAATATTTTTCGTCAAATTTTTACCCAATTTTACAACTTTTTTATATTCTTGATTGATTGTCTACCTTTTTTACTCATTTTTGTCAAATTTTTACCTAATTTTCAATGATTTTCAGCGGTTTTTTCATAATTTTCGTTCATGGTTAGAAAGTGACCTGAATTACGAAAAACCATTAAAATGATTAAGAATTGATTAAAAAATGACTAAAACGGGTAAAAAATTGAAAAACTTGATCAAAAATGACGAAAAAATGTTGAAAACTGACTTAAATTATGGCAAAAATGTTTGAAAATCACTGAAAAATGTTATTGTAAATTGAGAAAAATTTTACAAAAATGGGTAAAAATTGAACTAAAACATGAAAAAGATGGTTGAAAATCTAATTGATGTATTGGAATTTTTACCTATTGAAGATAATTTTTTATCCTATTTTCAATGATTTTCAGCCATCTTTTTCATATTTTAGTTCAATTTTCATCCGTTTTTGTAAAATTTTTCTCAATTTTGAATAATATCGAACAATTTTCACAATATTTTTTCATAATTTTTGGTAACTTTTTTGGATTTTTTATCCGTTTCATTCAATTTTTTATCAAATTTTTGGTGATTTTTAAGGACCTTTGTCATCATTTAGGTCAGTTTTTAACATTTTTTCGTCATTTTTAATCAATTTTTTTCATTTTTCACCCATTTTTGTCAAATTTCTAGCTAATTTTCGATAATTATCAGATTTTTTTCAAATTTTAGGGAAGTTTTCACTCATCATTTTTGTCAAGTTTTCCCCAATTTTCAATGATTTTTTTCATAATTTAGGTTAATTTTCACCCATTTTTTTATATTTTTCTTGAATTTTGATCGATGTTTTGCACTTTTTATTAATTTTTGTCAATTTTTTACTTAACTTTGATGAATTTCTGCTAATTTTTGTTAGTCATTTTGGTTCAATTTAATCAATTTTTCAACATCTCCGTGATTTTTGATCAAATTTCTGTACTTTTACCCATTTTTATTTATTTTTCAATGATAATCGGAAAGTTATTACATATTTTAGGTCAAGTTTTACTCATTCTTGTCCAATTTTTCTCAATTTTCAATGATGTTTTTCATAATTCAAGTGAATTTTCAGTCATTTTTCCATATTTATTCGGTCAAATGTGAAGGAAATTGGTCAAAAATTATGAAAAAACGTCGAAAAATAGGTGAAAAAGGACGAAAATTATAAGAAAATCGTGATTAATCACTGAAAACTGAGTAAAGAGTTTCAGTTTCAGTTGTGACATGAAGCAAATCGAAAACCGAATTGAGAAGGAGAGAGTTTGTTTCCTCTTTCCAGGGACTATAGGGGTCTGTGATTTATGATTCGTTCTTGAATTTTACACAGATTGGATGTAAGTGAAATAGGTCGATAACTATCTATTTGGAACGGATTTTTGTTTGGTTTCAGGAGAGGTATTACAAGAGCAGTTTTCCAGGTCTTAGGAAATGTGTTTGTAGTTCATATCAAATTGAAAATTTCAAGGAGCTGAGAAATGACTTCGAGTGAAGCTTTTTTTAAGGAATTGTGTGTAAATAAGGTCTGGTCCTGGAGCTGAAGTTTTTGATAGTCGTATAGCTGTTTAAAGTTCATGTAGAGTTACATTGCTGTTAATTGGGTGAGGTTTAATCTCATTAAATTCAAGCGGGTTTTCATTTACTGATTTAAAGTTTAGGAAATTTTGATCCTGTGATTCATCACTGGAAATGAAATGCAGATATGAGGCAAAGGCATCCGCGATTTTTTTAGAATTGTTTTCAATTTCTTTGTTAATTAGAATGTTTGTTGGAGTTGCGGTGGAACGTTTTGAATTGATTTTTCTGATTGAAGCCCAAAGGCGTGAGGGTGGAGTGTTTGAGTGTATTTTTGAGATGAATTCTAATGTCCAGCTAATACAAAAATCTCTCTTGAAGAAACCCCCCCCCACTCGAATGACTTCCATTACCTTTACCAATTTTTCTCTCAGTACAGTACAAGTTTTCAATTATTTTAGCAAAAATGGCGCAAGAGGAACGACAATTTCAAAGTAAAAAATTAGTTAGGAGCTTTAAAAGGCACACTCAGAATGCCATCGAAATCTATACCCAACTATCGAACAGCTAGACGTATTGATGATTCCATGGGCCAAATTGTAACCTCTTAGCTTCATTTTATAAAGAGTTAGACAAGGAAACAACTCGAGGAACAGTGACAACTGCTTTGTGGTATTGACCGGGGAAGGGGGGAGGGATTAAAATCAAAATTTGAGGGAACCGAAGATTCAGGAAGATAACT
>FIZR01022988.1:0-21420 GCA_900060175.1 Ferrisia virgata
TTTTTTTTTTTTTTTTTTTTTTTTTTTTTTTTTTTTTTTTTTTTTTTTTTGGTACCATACTGGTGTGAGAAATTAATCGACAAGAAGATGTAAACGTTACTTGTGCGAGACGGTGGTTTTAGGAAAATACTCGGAAACAAAATAAACATTCGAATTAATTTTACCTAGGGTGGTGTAATGTATATTCTTCTTCGTGGATGGTAGAACGTGTTAATTTCAGTATTTTTTTACTAATTGTGGTAGATTAAATTTTGAAAAATTGATGAGCTGATTTGACGAGGTATTCCCATTTACTATGTACATATTTTTCGTATTCAAAAATAACCATCAGCACAATATTGGATTTAATTTGTCATGGTTTTTTTTCTCTCTCTCTCTCTCTCTTACAACGCGGAATTGCAAGTAACACATGGATGATTATTTTAATTTAACTCGAAACTTCGCTGCTGTTTTTTGTTCGTTGTTGTGTATTAGCAAAATGCAGATATGCCTGGGCGAGAAATGGCGAGAAAACCGATACCTATTTAATGTTAACCTTAACCTATCTTTTTATCCGTTCTACCACCGAAATGTACGTAGTTAGGTATATAATTTTCCTATCCAAATACTGAATGGTTACCTTTCTTGCGTATAGATAAATTCAACGAGCGTAGCGTTTGAAATTTATTCGAAAGCAGTTTGTTGAAAATTTTAAAATTTCGTCGATTTTTTTATTTATTTTTTTTATTTAACTGATTACGTGATTAGATAGCGATCAGTTTGCCTAAAAAGAAACAACGACCACAATGTAACACCGCACACCTCACCACGGATCGGTATAGGTTATAAGCGAATAGTTTATTCGCTAGATAATTATTACTTTTTAAACCACGATATCTTTCCGGTTTTTATCCCGAATGCACGTATTATTTGTTTCGGGTGGTAATCTCGTGAACTAGTTTGGCTTCCGTCAGGCGAGTTGCTTTCATAAATCGTATCAAAATTCTGACGGATGGTAAATCAGAAAAACCTAAGGCCGTTACAGTAGCTTGGCTCGTCGTATTTAATACGATAGCCAATTTTTTTTCTCTACTTGTAGTCGATTTTAATGTCGAAGTATTATCGTAAATTATATAACCGGAGTGTATTCTTCGAATTATACGCGATCTTGTGTGTTTTTTTTTTATTTTTTATTTTTTTTCATTCGCGTAAGTATGCGTGAATAATGTACGCATGTCTGGCTAGAATTCGCGAATATGAAATATACGTACATTACGAATGATGATGATGACAGGAGAGGAACTTGGAGAATTTTTATCGATTTCAATAAGCACCTGATTATCGACGTTTTGGTGGGAGATTCGATGTCTCGTCGGGTCGTTATGCGAGTTATACGAAGAGCTGAGAATGTTGCTGAAGGTATTTGCTGATAGAGATAAATGGCCCGAAGGCATAGACGGACCTTTTTTTTTTTAGACGAGCAAATTTTTTACGTCATTTTTTCGCGTTTGGGTATATATAAATTGGGAGAAAGTGAGAATTTTGTATGTATTATTTTTTTTTATTATCATTATATCAGCATCCGGTATATACTACGAATTTTTGATTAGCATATTGGAAATAGGCGAGAAAGGAGGGGATTTAAATCGATATATTCTCAGCTCATAGCTCTGCATATGATGTGGGTGTATACATATTAAGATGGCATTATTCGAATCCCTTCTATTTGATTCTAATGAATGAAAAAATGATACCTTGGAGGTTTTTTTTTTTTAATTCATCTATAGACTTGAGAATCAGATCATATAATAGAAGTTTTACGCCAAAAGCACAAAAGCAAGGTCTCCAAATTTCCTCCTACGGGTCATGACTCTAAAAACACTTCGATCTAGGGGATGTCTTATCTAAGCTGTTCCTACCAGCGACCTCAAACGTAGATTACGTACATTTCATTATTGATGAATTTTAACCTCTATAATAATTTTTTTCTAGAAAATCGGCTCTTCCTGAAATGATGAAAGTTTACTTTCATAAAAATGTAACGTTTGAGAAAGGTTGGGTGGATTTTTAATAGTTTCAAAATTCGTCGAAGATGCCTAAATGTTATGCTAACATTCTCGCATCAAATGAAGAATAAGGAACTTCGTTATTTTCTATGAGAAAAGGTATAGAATTCTTGGATGTTTATAATGGATCTTCAGGTAATGAAGTAGTCCAGTGGTTCGGGAGGGGGGGGGGGGAAGTTAAGGGTTGCACCCCTTGAGATCAGAAATTTTGAAAATTGTTCCCAATTTTATTGTTTTTGATGCTTAAAAATTTCATCTTGTCAAAAATTTCGCCTGCTTTTTCGTCTTTCCTTTGGATGAGCTTGTTTATTTTACTTTTCAATGTTAAGATGTGAATAACTGAACTTTCTATTGATGGAAATACTTCATAAAAAAAATTGTACGACCCATCCCACCAAAAATTCCTGACTACACCCTCGCCACTGACTTCAGGTGAAATATTTTTTTTAAGTATTTGTAATTTTGCTACTTTAATACCCATTCATGTGAATTCAATTTGTCAAATACAAGTTATTTCATGTCTACGCAGAATTATTCCAAAGGAGGGGTTTTAGTGTTGTGTCACTACTTTAATAAACCAATTTGAAGCTGCATTCAAATTTTCGATGCCTAAAAATACTAAAATTCAATGCATTTTTGGCGATATTTGAATAATTTGCACAATTTTTTGGACTTGATAGTACAATTTTTTTAATAAAAATTCAATTTTTCGGGAGGGGGAGGGGGTTTAACACTCAACCCCACTCCCCCCTCTTACGCACGGACCTGGCTCAAAGTATAGTATTTTTCAATGTGGTATTTATCTGGAAAATGTAGAATGAAAAGCACGATGTGCAACTCTCTCCCTGAAGGTTTTGTAGGAATAAGGAACTAAGAAATGAGAAATTTTGATACAATCAAGATATTCTAATTTACCAAGTTTTCGGATGGTTAGTTAAATAAAACATTGTAAATCATCCAAATATTTCCAAGAATGGAGTTTTTAGTGATGAAAAATGTAATCTTTTACAGAAATTTTGTACCTACATTCTTAACCGTAAGTATTGAATTTTGGTATATATATTTTGAAACCAGTTTTGAGCTAATTTTTAGAACTAGTAGCAAGACTAAAAAAAATCAAACCTTTCCCTTGGAAAAATCCTATATAAATGCCTGATTGAAATTTTTTCTTTTTTGGAATTTTTTGGTATTTAAGTGCATAGTAGACCATGTGAAATAAATAAAAAAATCATAATTTTTTTGCTTTCTAACGGATACTAAATCATGCATGGAAACGAGAAATCGTATATTTTGAATTTTTTTTGGAGTAAGAATACAAAAAAAAAAAAGTCTCTCTTTTATATCATCAGAAATGATGAAATTTTGTATTTTTTAATTATGTATACCCCCTAAAAAAATGGTAAAAATTTCGAGCAATTTTTCTTGCTACCAAAAGATACCAAAATTTTCTTTATTCTATGAAAATTTGGAAACCCCAAACCAATTTGAAAAGACTTAAGGATCTAGTCTGACATCTTAAATTTTCATCTCATTCATTTAAAGTCATTTCGCAAATTTTTTCGTTACCTCCCACCGATTTTCGAAAAAAAAAATCGAAACACCCTACCACAGTGGCGTAGCCACGACCGTCTCAGAGGAAAAGGTTTCCACTTTTTCTGTATAGTTTTTTTACGTCTTAGTTTATAAAAATTAATTAAATGGCATGTCTGAGCGAAGCAAAGGCAAAATTTTGAAAAAATTGACTTTTAACGATCAAAAACTGCATTTTCAGGAGTTTTGTATGAATACAAAAATTTCTCAAGGAAGGGTGGTGGGATCGCCTACTCCACAAACCTCCCGTTTGTCCTACCAAAAATTTAGTATGGATCTTGAAAATAAATATAATGTCATAATAAAGTTTAGCAATTAACTCAAAAACGAAATAAAAAAAATTTATAAAGATATTAAAAAATTACGTTTCTTCATTATAATAAAAATGTCAAAAATCAGTAAAATTGTATGTACTTTCATTGTATATGTAAGTACTTGGTAAAGGAAACAAAATGTAAGTATTTAATGGTAAATCCAAGTTTAGTAAAGACTGCATACTGTGCAAGTATTTTTTTTTATTTGCAACAGTTTCTTTTTTCATGTGTAAAGTTGCTTATATTATTTTTAAATGTTTTAACAGTTTATTACTAATTTTTTTCAGATTTTTGTTTACCATTAAATCTACCCGTTTTCAATTAGTATCTACAATGACCTTTCTTTCTCTCAAAAAAACTAAAAACTTTAGGCTAGATGTGATTGATAGTTTATGCTGTAAAAAGTAGTCGTGATCCTTTACTTTTTAAATCTTCGTTTCAAAGATAAAATTAGTGTCTCAGTCTATAATACAACTAAACAATGGAATGAAAGGAGTAGTGAAAAAACATTATTTTTTGACTTTCATATCACCCGTAATTAATGGTGATTGTATCGAGGTGTAAAATTTTTTTTTCAAGTGGTTTCAGAATTCTATAATGTTTGAACGGGTTCCAAAAGTAGGTGATTAAAGTTTGGAAAAAGGATATACTTAAAGCGTGATTGATTCCGTGGCTGACATTATCTTACTTCTTTTATCTGCATTTGATAATTAAATTCACTAATTTCATTGATAAAATCCATGAGTATCAAGGCATGTTACTGGGTCACTTTTTAAGTAACTTAATTACTTTTTGTTACTATTTGCTTAAAAAGATTACTAAAAATTACTTTTTTTCTAGTTATCAAAGAGGAAGAACAGCCTGATTTTTGTGAAATATTATAATTATTTGAATTGGAACCTAATCAGTGGTGAGGGTACGGGTGGGGGTTAATGGAGCTGAAAAGTCAACACTCCCAAAAGATATATTTAGGACTCCTACTAAATCTACATCCAAAGTTTCAACTTCCCAGCTCAATGTGGAGGGTAGACGGGGGAGGAGCAGCCTTTTTTTAATGTTTAAAGGTGGAAAACCCTCATATGTCTCCTCCTAATTAACCTAAGAGGCTATTTCACAACTTTGGATTCACTATCGATTAGCTTAAAACGGAACAATTTTTTCAATTTTAACCCCTCAATATCTCCTATTCCAAATTTATGCACAGCTGAATTTTGATTCACGGTCATCCCCATTCTAGAAAATCAAATTCCCTGCGAATCAAAGCTTAGTTCCCAAATTTTATCGATTTTGGTCAATATCTATCTGAGCAAGTAATTTTTAGTTGGGGGGGGGGGAATAAAAAATTAAAATAAATATCTGACACAGTCAAAAATGGTAGTAATAGTCTTCTAGGACCCCGAAATGGAATTTGTTGATATTCTTCCTCCCCCTCATCCATCGTAGATCGATAGACCGTATCCATGTACCAAATTTTAACCACGTAGCTGTATTTGGAAGAGAGATGTGAGAAGAACAAACTCGAAAAATGAGCGCTTTTGTCACACAGCATGCTGCAAAAATGAAAAAAACTACTTTATTCGGGCATTGAGAGGATGTAACAGGGTTGAAAAGTTGAAATCATAAAAAAATACACCTAGAAGCCCTGTTCAATCTACATACCAATTTTCAATCCTCTAGCATAATAATGAAAATAAAATATCTGACATGACCAGAAATGGTCATAATGGTCTTCTAGTGCACCAAAATCAATTTTGTTGATATCCCTCTCCCCTCATCCACTGTTGGTCGATAGATGGTAAATAGTTCGGTTTTCATTGACAAAATAACATAGAAAATTTCATCAAAACACTCCATTAACATTTTTATTTGTATTCGAGTCCCATTTAAAAAAAAAATGGTTACTTTTTTCACCTGAAATCGTTACTTGAATTACTGAAGAAATTTTAAAAATCCCTAACATACCTGAGTATCAAGTTTTAATTCAATTCTAGTATGAAAATTTGTTGGAAGTGTGCCCATAAATCAAATTAGTTTGCTTATATAAATAAATTATCATTAATTATGTAATTTGAAAAAACGTACATGTGTAAAAAAGCCTATGCTGTTGGAGTTATTGTCCTCTAAAAATTGAACTCCCGAAGTAACGAAAAAACAGGTAAAATTGGTACTTGAATGTGTTAGGAGGAGCCGGTAGTGCCTACATTTGAGTATTTACCTGCTTCTGTATAATTCCAAAAATCGGAGATTTATCAGCTATAGTCTAGACGAACTAGCTAGAAAACGTTGTTGCTTACAAAAATGGTACCTTCGGGATTTTTGCTGGAAAATGTTCAAAATGGTGTCAATAAGCATCGTCTAAATTCTACAACCTCTAACTTTTGTGGCTTCTGGGGAGAGGGGCTGAAACGTGTCCCAAAATTCGAGTTTTGCCCCACAATCTAAGAATCGAGCTACATAGAGATAAAACGTTGCAAAATTTGATTCTTGATGAAATTTCTGTTAAAACTATATCAAACTAGACGAATTTTACTGAAAGAGGGTCGGGTCCTTGGGGGAATGTTTAAAAACGACATGATTTCCATCATACTCAAAATTGTACTTAAATGATACAATCCGGGTCTAAAATATGAATCTCACCCCTCCCCCCTTGAAAAGAAGGGAGGGTTTAACCATTTTTCCTCCTTTATTTTTGTTTTGTAAATCAGGGATACAGAATTTCAGCGAAATTAATTCCTATGAATTTCTCGGTTTCAAGAGTTAATTATACCGAAGGTTAGGTCGTTAATTTCTTACCCCTACTCCTCCACCACTTTGATGGAAAATTAATCAATTTCGATGTGTTTGATTGTGGAAAATTTTAACCCGGCAGAATATTGGTACAGAAATGTACCGTATCATTGTATGTTATGTGAATAAATAAGTCGATTTGTGGATAAATGCGTAAGAAATCACTCCCCGAATGAAATCCAACTTTGTAATTTGTGTTAGATGTAAGATGTTTCATACCTAAGAAATCTTTCTGGTGATGTAGTACACAGATTGGTTTTCCTCGTTTCGTGAGCTGTAAAATGATCATTTAGAAGCCTTTTTTCATCAAAAGTAGAAAATCAAATTCTTAAAATTTTTAATAAGTAACATTTTTAGTGATTTTTTTCTCAATTTTCTTGTAAAAACGATAAAATTGGCGCTTTTTGAAATTTTTAAATTTTTTTCATAATTTTTTATATTTTTTGAAAAAAATTTTCGCGTAGTAAAATAAAATTTTGAGGGATTTTTTTCACTGATTTTCATGTAAAATGGGTAAAAATTACCATTGAAAAATGTTTTTCTCGGTTTTTATTATTCATATCACATACGATGATACGGTGCATTTCTGTACAAATATTCTGGCTGGTTAAAATCCATCGATATTGGTTAACTTTTCATAATTTTTAAAATTATGATGGACGGAGGGGAGTAGGGAATTGACGACCTTGCCCTCAGTATAACTGCCTTTTGAAATCGAGAAATTTTTAGGAATTAATTTCGCCGAGGTTCTGAACCCCTCATTTACAAAACAAAAATAAAGGAAGAAAGAAAGTTAAACCAGCGTCCTTTTCTGGATGGGTAAGATTTACATTTTGGCATAGAGGGAGATGAGTCAGCGCTTTTAAGGGGCTTTAGTCCTTCATTTTCTGAAAAAAAAAAAATTGGGTAAAACCAAAATTCGTCATTTTTAGTCGTACAAATTATCACTTATTAAATTTTTTTAAAAGCATTTGTTGGCTTGAGGCCCCCCACCATGCCACTCTACCACCACCTATGCATTTTGGACCCAGATTGTGCCATATTAGTACTATGTACGGCCTCTGTAAGCTCGTTTTCAATCATAATTCTCAAATTTTTGATTGAAATTTCAACAATTTTGGCTATAATGGAAACCATGTCATTTTTGAACCCCCCCCCCCCCCCCCCCATCCTTCACAGGACTCCCTTTGACTAAAATGAGTCAAGTTTGGTATCGTTTTAACGTAAATTCAATCAGGAATCTTAATTTTGCAATAATTTCATCTGTACGTTGCTTGGTTCTTAGATTGCAGGGTAAAACTGGAATTTTGGTACAGGTTTAACCACCTCCCATTAAAATCCACAAAATTTAGAGGTTGTCGATTTTAGGTGATGCTTATTAACCCCCTTTCTACACGCATTTTCCAACAAAACATCGCGAAGATACGGTGAAATGCTAATTCGCCTGCACCAAACGATTTGAAAGCTTTTTATATTTTCTTTAAAGCTGATTACACGCGACGCAAAAATAATAACAAACGCTAATCATTATACTGGCTTGTTTTACCTATAATTGCGGAGTGGAATCAAAGTCATAATTAATTTCAAATCATCGTCGTATACTATGGCACAAATAGTCAACAAGAGCAACATAGGCAATTCTTGATGATAAGAATGGCATTCCATTTGAATTTCATAACCGGAATCTTTTCACTATATAAAGACGTGCACTTCCCATGTTGTTTAATTAACAAGCCATGCGGCAATTAGGCCACACAGAGACAGACGCGTATTACATTTCCTCTATACTAGTCTTATCCTAAGTCTATGGCTATGACGATGGCGATGGCTATGGCTATGGCGATGGCTGCGCGAAAGAAAGCTACACGTATATAAGTACGAAATAAACAAACTTCACGAATCTATGGAAACAAGAATATAAAAAGACGACGTAACTTTTCGTACGTACGTACGACGTAGATACGTCGTTTTGATCGTGACGAATTTTCATTTTCCATTTCACCCTATTCGATCATCACGTTTTCTATACAAAACAACTTCTATGCCAATTTATAAAAAGCTAGTCCATGTTGCCAAGTTATCCAGGAAGTTGAAAAAAAAAAATGTTTTTGGTACAAACAGGCAGCCCCGTAAATTACAGTGTCAACGTTACCAAATGTAAATGAAAAGAGAAAAATGAAAAATATAGAAATTATAACTCTTACGACTAAGTTACTATTTTACAGAAAAACAAAAAAAAAAAAAAAAACACACAAAACAAAACAAAACTTCTCGTACTTACGTGATTATTATGAAAAAAATTTAAGTCGTCGACTTCATATTTGTGATACGAGATATTTAACGATAATTATATACTTGTTATTGTAAGAATTTAAACTTTCTCTGTATAAAATGGCAACACGAATTCCACACTATGAACAATTTTCACTCAAATCACTACTTCTATATACACTCCAGTATTAAAAGATTGAAAATTAAAAAAAAAACATGAAAGGAGGAAAAAAAAATCATGTAAATGAAGAACACTTACTGTGATGGGAACACAATGTAAGATCACTGAGATTAACACAACTGATAAGAGGACATTTGCACTATGGTTATAAATAAATGCTTACGAGGGCGTATGTATACAAATTAATAAAACGAATAACTAAATCACACAACTTTACAAAACCGATCGTCTCGACAAATTGATATAATATTACAGAAAAATTGATAAATAATGTATTCGCGATAAGAACGAATCGCGAATTGAACGAGCGACGGTTACAGATGAGAGCGTAAGACACTGAAGACGACCAAGACAATTGTACAAAAGTGTTTAATCCGTTGGAAGGTCTCTTCGAAATTCAGTTTGTCGGCGTGCTCCGCCACTACCATAACCTCTTTCCGCATAGGAATATAAAAAACTACTACGCCGTAGTAAAAGGGAAAGTTATTGCCCATTACCAGTTAAAACGTCCATAGATATTTGGACGTCGAGAAAGAGAAAGCTACCGCCGCCGTACTTGGAATGAGAGCATGAGATCACAAACCGGCCGAGCATTAAAGAATTACAAGAACTTAACAAGTGCAAATTTATCCAGCTGCTGTATTCTTCGAGTCAGCGTTTTTGCTGATTTTAAAACCCCCTCGAGTAGCGGGTACCTTGCGTAGCACGCATCATTAATGCTGCTGCGAGTATGTGCTTTTTGCATGGGCTATTATAATTCGAGAATGTTGAGGTAGGTATTTTAATCGTACCCATCAATGTAGGTACTTTGTATACGTACTGTGCGTACTTACGTGGTTAACGGTTTTCTCAAGTGTGGAACAACGATTCACGTCGTTAAATGATGGGCAATGGGTTGGAATTTTGTTTTTTGTTGTAATTTTTATTTCCAAATGACGATGGTATAAGAGGGTGAAGTACGTGGTAGTAGCATCCTTGAAAAATTTTTGCGAATGTAATAGTCCTTACGTCATTGCATTATTGTGTTGCATTTTTCACAAGTGTATCTAACTACCTATTTACTCTGTTGGTCGTATATCTTCGCGTCATACTGTTGATTTATCTCGAAGAATTTTCCAAGTTTATTGCGAAGAATGTGTGGAAAATTGAAGAGAAAGAATGTAAAATCATGTCTTGGTAATGGTACGTATTGTGCAAAGAATTCTGAACTTCAGTCGTTACTGTAGAAGTTATGCAAATATATAAATTTATACGCGATGAATAAGTGAATTAAAAAATATATATAAAATCGTAACAGAAGTATGCTTATTGAAAAAATATAAATGTAAAAAAATAGCATCAACATTTTTTGAAAATTTTTTTAAATGAATTTAAAGCGCCTACATGTTGAATGCTTATGAAAAATTAGACAATGTGTTCTACTGCTTGAATTTCTTCAAAAACAATATTGGCCAATAATTAAACCCGGGTTAAGAAGGGTGTGGGCTAAGGTGGGCGGAATTTTTCGTTTTTTTTTGGAAATCTACAAGTTTAAAAAATTGAATTAGGGGGTTGAAATTTTTATCACGTCCTTTTTAGATTATTTCGTAACTATTGTTACCGCGCCGCATGCAGGTTTCCAAAAAAAGCAAAATTCGGCTCACCTCTATGTGGACCTGTGGAGCTTGGAGACAATAGCAGCCTGAAAGGTTCGCCTTCTTCTCTTACTTCTTCAACATGGTGCTTTTTTTGTACTATTCAGGATGTTCAACAATTTTCTGAATTTTTCTTGAACTTTTTTCATTTCAAGACTTTATTTGCTATCATCTTTCTTTGGTTTAGTTGCAAAGAAGTGCCTGAACGAAGCAAGTGCGAAGTTTTGAAAAATTATGATATTTATTAATCAAAAAATGCATTTTCCAAGTTTTTGGCAAAAACTCTTTAGAAATTGAAATTAAAATAATTCACGTTGCTCTCTGAATAGAAAAATTTTTAATTTCATGCTTTCAAAATTATTAACAGCTAAATGTGATTTTCGTGAATTTTCATGATATGAAAAAAAATATTCACCGAAAATGAGCGAATTTACATTGAGGAAGATGATTAGGGCATTTTTGATTTCGGTTTCAATTTTGTGAAAAAAAGTTATGATTTGTCTGCAGGTTTTAAAATGATTCAAAATGATTCAAAATTGAATTAAAAAGTTGATGTTGGATGTTAATCAAATTTTTGAAAAGTTTCAAAAGTTTTAAGTATTTTGAATTTGAATTTTTCATGAAGGAAGGAGAATGTGTATTATTTTAGTATTCGCCATTCCGGAGAAGTAAACTCTTCCTATCGTAGATATTTCACTCTGATACTTCAATGGATCAACACTTGGGAAAAAATCGGAAAATTCGGGGCGAAATCAAGTTTTTTGACTCAAAGTCCAAGCATTTTTTTTTTTCAAAAATGGAGAAAAAATTCTGTACCAAATTCACCTGAAACTGAACTTTGTTTACATGGATATGCCGGGGGGGGGGGATCATTTCGTGAAGATCGTCACGTTTTACCATCAAGAAAAAAGAAACGTTTTTGTGAAAAACTTTTTTCAGAGTAGCCCATCACAATGATTTTCCGTCAAGTTTTGCAACGAATTTTAAAAAATGAAGTTTTAGAAGATCGATTTAATTTAAAAATGTAATTTTCATGTTCGAAAAAGTAATCGTTTGTCTACAATTTTTCGTGATTTTTTTTAAATCTATTTATTGTACCATATGTAATTGAAGTCAATTTTTTACTCAATTTTACGATGATTTTTAACTTTTTTTTTTTTGGTCAACATTTTTTTAATTTTCAGTCATTTTTACCCATTTTTTCATAATTTTGGTCACTTTCACCCAATTTGATCAAATTTTTAAAAATTTTCTGATGGTTTTCAACAATTATTTTCATAATTTAGGACGTTTTTCCACATTTTTTCGTGATTTTTGATCAATCTTTTCAATTTTTTATCCACATTCATCAAATTTTCACAAAATTTTCAATGATTTTCAACAATTTTTCTCATAATTTAGTACGTTTTTCATTTTTTTTTTTCATTTTTTTTTCAATTTTTTTTCAATTTTTGTACTTTATACTAAATTTTTACCCAATTTTCGATTATTTTCAAAGACTTTTTACATAATTTTGGTCAGTTTTTATCCAATTTTCAACTTTTTATCATGTTTTTTGATCAAATTTTTACAAAATTCTCAATGCTTTCCAACAATTTTTTTCACGATTCATGTCAATTGTCATCATTTTTTCAACATGTTTTGGTGATTTTCTTTCAATTTTCTTCACTCTTTACCCGTTTAATCAATTTATTTATCGAATTTTTAGTATTCGTTAACGATTTTTGGTCAATTTCCATCCATTTTCCAAGGTTTTTTCATGATTTTCAAAAAATTTTCTTCACTTTTCCTCCTCTTTATTCATTTTTTTACCTAATTTTCGATAATTCTTAACGTTTTTTTTCATAATTTCGGTCAAATTTCATCCAATTTTGACATTTTTTTTGTAATTTTCGTTCAATTTTCTTCACATTTTAGCCGTTTTTGTCAAATTTTTACAAAATTTTCGATACTTTCAAAGAATATTTTCTTTATGTAAGTCAATTTTTACCCATTTTTTTGTGAGTTTCGATCAACTTTCTGCACATTTTTCCATTGTTACTCAATTTTTTACACAATTTACTCCGATTTTTCAATTTTTAGTAATCCTTAACGAATTAGTAGATTTCAACGTTTTTTTTTCAATGTAAGTCCAGTTTTCACGCATTTTTCAACATTGCTATCGATCAATTTTGTGCACTTTTTACTCATTTTAGTCAGTTTTTTACCCAGTTTTCGAAGATTTTTGAGATTATTTTATGAATTTAATAATTTTAATTGTAGCAAAAAAATCACCCGGAAAACAAAAATGTCTTAAAATTTGTTTGTTACACTTACCTCTTTGCTGAACAAATATTTCGCCCTCACTTCGCTTAGGCGCACATATCCTTCATTGAATTTTATAATAATAAATTCATATTAGTTCTATGGATTAAGTAATTTAGTTCAAAATGCAAAATTTTGTCTGCTTTGAGACAATTCTTGGAGCAAAACATGGAAAAAAGTTCAAAAATGGAATGAAAAAAAGACTAACATTTTCTTGTTTTGCGATAACTCGTTGAATTTGTAATAAAATAAACACTTAAAATTTGAGAAAATATTCAAGCAGTTTGATGGATAATTTTTTTGAGTGGGGATTGGGAGGAGTTCTAATCAATATTCACAGTGTTTGGATGGTGGTGAAAAAGTAGTGATTTTATTTTTTTCTAAATTTGTTAGATACCCTGGAATATCGATTGTGACTGATTTTTAACGATGTTACGGGCGGGGGGGGGGGGGGGGAAAAGCTACATGCTCTACTTATTGAGCTGAACTTTAACGTGTAGATTTCGTAAGTGCTGTAGATGTATATGGGGAGGTGGAAGAAAGAAGAACGACTGAATTCACTTTCCATCCTTTTCCTATCCAGGTTTATTCTGTAAGGGTGAGTTTTTTCTGCTTCATCTATTGTTCTAATTGAATAATTTAAGTATGAAACTGTATTGAGATTTTTTGCAACGTATATCTAGTATATGCTTGCATTTTTAATATATTCGAATCATTCATAAATACACTCAACGTAGTATTCGAATGATGGTGGGAAAATGTTGAGAAAGGAGACGCATGAGATTATCAATGACCTCTAAGGAAGAAAAATATACGTACACTTGACATAGATACCTGAGTTAATGTATAATGCTATAATTACTAATTATGAACCGAATGGTCAAATTTAGGATAAGGTTATTAGGTCAGAAAACATTCAAAGATGATGTTTCGTGTTTGCAGAGAAGTTGAAATTGGTAATTGGTGAATTTTCAGATTTCTTAAAACATATTGAAAGACTCCCTGCTAAATTTACATACCTAATTTTAACTTCCTAGCTCAATTTGGAGGGTAGTTATGCGAGGAACAAAACTCAAAAAATAAGAAAAAACGATTGAAAAATCACTTTTTTGGAGCTGTGAGGGGGTATAATGGAGTTAAAAAGTCGGAATCTCCAAAAGGCATATCTAGAGCTCCGACTAAATGTACATACCAAATTTCAACTTCCTAGCTCAATTTGGTGGAGATATGGGAGAAGAATAGTCCTTTTTTAAGGTCAAAAAGGGGGAAACCCCCATATTTTCCTTCCTAATTGATTTTAGACGTTGAATTTTGGATATGTTGTACAACTTTTGATTCTCTATCCATTGGCTTAAAAAGAGGCAATTTTTGTCTGTTTTGAGCCCTCAGCATCCCCCCCCCCATTGGGGCATAACTGAATTTTAACCCAAGTTTATCCCCACTTATATGTATCTAATCCGCCATCAAACTGAGCCAATTGACCAAATTGGATCGATTTTGAACGGTATTGGTCGGAGTAAACGATTTCAATGCTCGGGAAAAAAAATAAGAATAAATATCTAACATAGCTAAAAATCGTCTTAATGGTCTTCTAGGACCGCAAAACGGATTTTGTTGATTCCCCCCCTCCTCATCTACCGTTGTTCGATAGACTGTAATAGCCTGGTTTTCATTGACAATACTAATGTAATGACCTAATGTTAAAAAAAAAAAAGTAGGCGTTGAAAAAATAGATTAAATCGTTTAAAAATAATCGAAGATGATAAAAATTGAAAAAGATTCGCATTGAAAAATTGTTTTATTACCTATTAAACGTATCGCTATTGTATAATTTTCGTATGTACTTAATTTGTGAAAATAACGTATATAACAAAGAAGAATACTGTTACGACACGAAAATAATCTTGATATTGAATAAATTCAAAACTTTCGAACCATGTTTCGAGGTCGCGTTACATAAATTGAAATCTCACGCTGGGTATAAGACGGTTAGTCCAAATCCACTATTCAGTCTGTTGCATCTCTCTATAAACATCCAAACAACCAACGTACATGTATAGAAAAATATCAATCGTTTCGCAACCCCTTGAAAAAAAAAATAAAATAAAAAGAACCACTCGACGTCAATCTAAATCCTCACATTCAATTAGCGAAGAATCAAATTTAATAGTGCCTACTTGGTCGCGCAGGGGGAAAAAAATCACCTGTGTTGTAACATCTCGAAAGCGAGAGACAGAGAAAAGAACAAAACAAAACCATATCGCTTTATAGAATTATAAAATGTAAATTATCTAGTCCTATATCGGATCATAGGTACATTGTAGCATGATTTTTGATTAATGATCGTCTACACGCGAGCTATGGCCATTCGTAGAATTGGCAAATGAATTAAAGAGGATACGGCGAGGCGACGCGAGGTGAGGTGCGGTTGGCGGTAATCTCAGCGGCAGGATACTCGCTCGTAACGTTATGTTTAGAAAATGAAAGTACACAAAGAAGATTTATTCCCGTAGGCCTATTACAGCATGCAGCATAAACTTGACAAAATGCGGATTAGGTAAAGTTGACATATTAATTGTTGCCTGAGCGAGTAGTTGTGTTGGTGAAAAAACTTATCTAATTATAATAGTTCGTTTAAAAACATAATGTATTTATTATGTAATTACGTAATCGAATACACGAGTACAACGCGAGTGCCTGCCTACATAAAGATATGTACTTTGATGAAAGTTTTTCTCGATGCAATGCGCATTTATTACAATTCTCTTTCAGGTATTATGTATTTTTAAATGAGAAAATAAAAATTATCGTGTATATACCTGTGTGTGTGTGTGTGTACTTTAAATACTAAACTAATATGAATTTATGTCGATTTGAAGGTTCATTGCATGTACTCATCTTTGCTACTACGCCTAGACCCTTATACCTGTGTATACTCTTATTACCATGTGCACCTGTAATTAACTTCTGCGGTTTGTATACGTACATATGTGTAGGTATGCGTTAGCGAGTACACTATAAATAAATATAAGTACTTACATGTAACCTTGAACCATATTCGTTGCCCCATTACAATGTTATTTTTGATTTGGATTTCAAGTTTATGCCGAAAAAATGCCTCGTGAAATGGAACAACTTCAATAATATTTAATACATACCTACCTGTACCTGCCTACTATGCATCGATACGTATAATGTAGCTATGCATCTAGTACTTATATATAAATATATATATATATATACACTCGTGAATGGTGAAGTCATCTTAAGGACACAATTTCCCAAAGATCTGATGCTTTATGAGGCTTAACGAAGCAGCCAACTACACGCGATATGAAAAAGGCGAAAAAAAAAAATTATATATATAAATTACCGTTACGAAGAGAGAAAAAAATAATAATAATAATATAATAAGAAAAAGAGCAACAGTAATTAACCAAGTTGCAGAGACAAGAGTATACACGTCGTATATCTAGGTACAATGTTACGAAGGTGAGGTATTAATTCAGCTTTTATTGTCCACTTAACTCGGACAGAATGAAAATACGACGCGTGGTTCTGAACACCGTTGCGAACATAACATGTCACTTAGATTTTCTCACACCACCTTTAGAAAGGTATTTTTTTTTTTTTTTTTAGCCAATTTCTCGAGTATATCTTACCTATAACGACGACGTGTAAAAAAAAAAACGTAAATCCGGAAAGTTGAGATGATTTGGATATGTAGGTCAATATTGCCATTTGTCTCTATAAAACGAGCATTAAAATGGGGCCGGGTTCGTGGTGTTCTTTTTTTTTTTTTGTTGAAAAAAAAAAGGGGAAAAAGTACATACACGTACGTTTATGTATAATATAATTCGTAGAAGTGTCTATAACGAACCGGTTGTGCCATTCTGATGATCAAATAGCAGGCTATCGAATAATTTGGTCATTGCGAGTTTATCCAGCACACTGGCGAGATTATGTTAAATGTTGATAATTACGTAATAGCCTAGAACTATATTACCGGGTTGATACCTACAGCTACTACAGGTACTGTGGAGTAAAGTGATTCAATATTATTGAAAGTATACGTCTATAAGGTGAAAAATGAATACGTATATCTGGTTTCATTATCTGGTTGTATAGCTGTATAAGTCTCTTAACCTTAGATACAATTTATGCAAATGATCGAGTTCCGATTGAATAAAATTGCGGTAGCTTTAATATCACCAAAGGTTCATCTCGATTATAATAGCTATTTTACGTGCATGTAAAGATGTTGTAGATTTTCTTCGCTTTATTGTTGTAATAGAAAGAGAGAGAGGGAGAGGAAAAAAAAGGATGCTTGATTTAATTTATATTCGTATGTCCTATCAATTATCGTAATGTAATCGCGAAAAAGGTTACGTATATTTCTCTACGAATTTAGTCATCTTAAATGATACTTACATACTTATATATATATATGTATGTGCGCTTATAAGATAGAAAAATGGAAAGCTGTAATTTTTTTTACGCGTAGATGATCAACGTGAATATAAGATAAAAGATCTGTAATAGGTAATGTCGTTCAATATACGTGACTTAAGCTGCATGAAATTGATAAAATGTACGGTATACCTCTGTACCACGACCACGTTTGGTTAGAGCTTATGAAATAAGTATGCGTAAATGTGACAAAATCGTAGCTTAAGAGTAACTTAACCCTACTTATAGCTAAGATAATCAGCAGTGCTTTGAATAGAAGTAGTGATGAAATTTGTTGACTTTCGATCGAGTGTTTACATTATTATATGTACATTTATACGAGTACCTAGACTTACTACCTGTAGGTATGCATTGATGTTGTTTGTTGGGGCTGCTGTTTTTGGTTTGAATTAGTTTCAAGTGGAGAATTTATGAAATCTTGACGGAATTTTGTAATATTTGGATAGACTGGTGGAGCATTAAAAACGCTCAAGTATATGGCTCACGAATTTAAGAGTTTTATTAGTATATTGCTAATGTGAATGTATCTCGAGATAATTGAGGTATTTTGATTATTTGTATAGAAACTTTCAGATCGATTATCACATAGGTATAAAACATGATGGAAAAATTATTCGAATGAAATTTTCAAAAAGAATAATTTTTTCGTACACTTGCGTGTAACAGGTGAAAAAAAAATGACTAAAACGTATTTTTACACCTCAAAAAATTGAAAAAAATCTTTCAAATTTTCATTTTACAGTTCGATAAAAGCAAAAAATTGGAAAAATGTTCCGGAAATGACAACTTTTTGTTTTCAGGTGTAAAGTAATGAACAAATTGTTCATAATGTAAATTTTGAGCTCAATCAACTCTTTAGGTAGTTGATTTTTTACCTAATTTTCGATGATTTAAACGATTTTATTGCTATTTTTAATGCATTTTCACCCATTTTTCTCTATTTTTTCGTGATTTTTGATCAATTTTCTTCACTTTTTACCCATTTTACTCAATTTTTGGCTTATTTTCGACAATTTTAACGATGTGTTTCTTGGTTTAGGTCAGTTTTTTTTTTTAGCATTTTATCGTGTTTTTTTTTTTATTAATTTTCTATAGCTTTTATTTGTTTTTACCAAACTTTAACTTGATTTTTGATAATTTGTTTCATAGTTTAAGGTCAATTTTCAATAATTTTCAGTATTTTTTTATCATAATTTATGTAAATTTTTACTAGATTTTCAACATTTTTTTCCCTGATTTTTTTATCAATATTTTCCGCTTTTTACGTATTTTAATAAGATTTTTACAAATTTTTTGATAATTTTTAACTATTTTCATTCAATTTTCTACGCCGTTTATCTATTTTTAACATACTTTTACTTGATTTTTGATAATTTTTTCATTGTTTAAGGTTAATTTTCATCCATTTTTCAACATTTTTTCTTGATTCGTGGTCAATTTTTTGCACTTTTATTCATTGACTTTCAACAATTTTTTTTAATAATTTAGATCAATTTTCACCAATTTTTTTTTAAAACATTTTTTCATTATTTTTGGTAAATTTCCTTCACATTTTACCAATTTTAATTAGTTTTTTACCCAATTTTCGATAATTCTTAACGATTTTACTTTATAATTTAGGTTAAATTTTAACCATTTTTCAGCATATTTTTGTAATTTTTGATCAAGTATCTTCACTTTTTTCCCATTTTTTGTAAATTTTCAACAACTTTACTACCTTTTTTCATGATTTTTGATCAATCTTTTTCACTTTTTAACAATTTTTATTAAATGTTTATAGTTTTTAACGATTTTTAACGATTTGTTTTTCATGATTTACGCCAATTTTTACCCATTATTTTCAATTTCTACGTGATTTTTAGTCGATTTTATTTACTTTTTATGTATTTTAGTCAGTTTTTTACCTTTTCGCCCGTTTTTCAACACTTTTTCGTAATTTTCAATCAATTTTCACTCATTTTATAACATTTTTTTATGATTTTTGATCAATTTTCTCAACTTATTGACAACTTTTATTACATTTTTACTTAACTTTTGCTGTTTTTCAACGATTTTTTCATAAATCACATCAGTTTTCACCTATTTTAATAATTTTTTCGTGATTTTTCGTCAATTTTCCTAAATTGTTACCCGTTCCACTCAATTTTATTCATAACTTGAGTGAATTTCGCTTTTTTTCTACAATTTTTCTACAATTTTCGACAACCTTCAATGATTTTTTTCACATTTTGGGTGAATTTTCACCGTACACTTTTCACTCACTTTGGTAAAATTTGTAGCTAATTTTCCTTAAATTTTGAACGATTTTTTATCGTAGTTTATGTTGATTTTTATCTATTTTTCAACATTTTTTTTGTGATTTTCGATCAACTTTTTTCACTCTTTACTTTTTTTAGTCAATTTTTTATTCAATTTTCGATAATTTTTTACGATTTTTTTTCATACTTTAGGTCATTTTTCATCGATTGCTTAACATGTCTTCATGATAGTCAATTTTTTACAATTTTTTTTTTATAATTTAGGTCAATTTCGTCCCATTTTCTATAATTTTTACCCATTTTCCTACATTTTTTCCTAATTTACCATCAACCTTTTGCCTTTTTCACCCATTTTGGCCGAATTTTTCATCTAATTTTTGATGATTTTTTTCATATTTTAGGTTAATTTCCTCCCGTTTTTCAACATTTGTAATTTTCGACGATTTTCAAAGATTTTATAACATTTTCTAATGAATTGATTTTATGAACTAAATGAATGGACTTGATATTAAATGTACTCTAGTGATTTTTGAGATTTATTCTGTAAATTTGAAGATTATAATGACTTAAGCATTTACTTATCGATGATTTAAAATTATTCCCTGAAAACGGGAGAAGTGTTAAATTTTTTCATTATTTTACATTGGTTTTTTTTTTTTTTTTTTTTTTTTTTTTTTTTTTTTTTTTTAGTGATTTTCTAATTATAAAATGATTTATCGAGTGATTTTTTTCTCCATTTTACATTCAAAATGCAAAAAATTCCATATGTATTGAAATTTTTCATATTTTTTGAGATGTTGGATAACATTTACAGTGATTTTTTTTTTCATGATTTTATACCGTGAAGGTGAAAGATGAGTGATTTACGAATCATAATTTCATTTTTTTTTTTTACAAAAGTGTAAGTACTTAACTGAATGACCTTACATTGTTATGTTCCTAGTCCAAGGATTCCATGGTAGGGGGTCTGGTTGGTGATCGCTCATTTGTCATCTTGTTAGCTTGCCAAGCTTGCCACTGAAAAGAAAAATTTTTTGTTGAAGGGTCAAAGAAGCTTATAACGTAAAGTCGTCCACCAGCAACTTTTTGCTGGACCAAAATCCATTCAATCGATCGCTTCAATTTCTTGATAATAACTTGTATTCGTTGCGTCGCTGAACAAGAATTCTTGGTCAGTTTTGAAATTTCATTTAATTAAAGCCCCCGACAAATTTTGTTTTGTGTGAAAATCAGGTGTAGAGAGAACATTTAAAATGGAGTTTGCGATTATTTGTTGTCTTCTAATATACAATGGAGGTTCTGATGCTTCGGAAAGTAGGCTTACTGTGGGTGTAGTTCGAAAGGCTCCGAGAGCAATTCTGATACTTGTATTGTGAATTGTGTTTAGCTTGTCGAGAGCAGTAGAATTTGCAGTGGTGTAGATACAAGAGCCATAATCAAGTGTAGAGCGAATTAGAGTCCTATATAATTTGAGTAAGGTTTGTCTATTGTGGGCTAATTTCTTTAGGAGGTTTATTTTGGAAAAGCAGTTTTGTCTTACTTGAGTTAGGTGTTGATTTCAGGATA
>FIZR01022994.1:0-34659 GCA_900060175.1 Ferrisia virgata
CGGATAAATAGGGTGGTGCTGAGGACGGATCCTTGGGTTACACCATTTTGTATTGGATGAGGTTTGGAATAGGTATTATCTATTCGAACTTTGAAATAACGATCTTTAAGAAAGTTGATAATGAAATGTGCTAGATGACCTCTTATACGTATTGAGTGGAGCACGCTTTTTCTAGATCAAAGAAGATTGAGATTAAACTTTCTTTAAATTTTCAAAGTGATTGGCAATTTAATTGAAACGAAATTGTGCAATTTTTTAGGCTCACTTGTAATTTTAGAATAGTGTCAAAAACGCCCACAAAGATATTCTCACTCTCGCTGGTTCGATGGTCGTCTTAAAACAGAGCAAAGAAAAGTTACACTATACACAAATGTACTCTTAAATTTCTCTCAAATCTCATAATGTTTTTCCAGCTTTCTCCACGTAGTAAAACAAGAGTAAGGAGGATATCCTGATCCCTGCATCTAATCCGTTCACCTTTCGCGCTTCCGTTATAACCTTGACATAAATATGACCCTGACCTAACCATCTCTATTGTAACATTTAAAGCCAAAAAATATCCATCGAACCGAGAAACAGTATATTAGAAACTGAATACACACGTATACCAAGTAGGAAAAAATTTTAACCGCTTCCTTTCACTTTTTATTCTTAGTATGGCCGAAAAAAAAAAATTCCAGACTTTCTATTACGTACAATGAACAAAGATATCAAAACATCAAAGCGATGGTAAAATCAAATAAAATACAATAGGTACATATTACAGATATAAAAGCAAACGAAATATATCGAGAAAAAAAATTCAAGGCTGTATAAGATACACTTTGCAATCTCAAATTTTCTACGTATACGTAGGCGGAATCTAGAGTGCAAAATGAGCACTTTTATTATTTCTCTGAAAAATCATCTAACTAAAGCACCGCTCAAAAATCAACTTACCCACGTTCATATTATTACACGCTACGGCTAGATATTCCGAAATACCAAATCGAAAATTATAAATAGCACTCACCTGAAACAAAAGAAACAATATAAATCTGCGATTAGTTACAAAATAATCGTACACTTGATAATATTATCATCGAATTCGAACATTCCCATACACACAGATACCTATAGATAAATCGCCATTCCCGCATCGCGCTACCCTCGCCGTTTCGAGCTGTTTTCGGTTTATATTCGATAATCCTTCATTCCACCTCCGCGTCTCTAATATATTCGCAAAGTACGTGTACTATGTACGTAGCTTCGAGCGTAAGCATTTTTCCAACCAACCCCGTTGCTTTCGTCGAAAAACTGGGCAGAAGGCGAAATATTACGCGAATTCCGATACTTAATGAATGTTACGTCGACACACGTCCGCGTCTCTTTGCATTTTGGCGCTACGCGGGCTGTATTCGATTCACCCCCTTGAGGGTGTATTTAAAATCGAAGTTTTGCTCGCATAACTTAGGCTATCGAGAATTACGAAAATAGCACCGTAATGAGTTATATACGTACAAATACGAGACCATAATAACGCAAATTAATTACCCTCGTATTTCGTATTCGCGCCGCGCCGCCGCTGGCATTCGGCATTCGACATCGGCAGGTCGGGCTGCGAGTTACACCCGTACCCACGTCAAGCATCGGCTTATATTTCATACGTGTTTTAATTCGAACTCGTACATTTCCACAAATAAATACCCGAAACGGCAAAAAATCGTTTTTCCACCAATTAAATACCAACTGTATGGCGATATTTTCGCTCGAAATTACATACCATTACCTATGCACGTATTCCAAAATAGAGTATGGTAGGAAAATTGGGGTAAATGTGCTTCCCCCTTTTTTCTGCGAAATAATCGCAAAAATTATCTGCATATTAAAACTTTCACATATCGAAACTAGTTACATATTTATATTGGAGTAAATAGCTAAAATTCACAAAAGGCACATCTTAGGACTCCTATTAAAAGCAAATACCAAATTTTAACCCCCTAATTCAATTTGAAGGTGAGGATGAACTCAAAAAATAAGAAAAACCGGCCAAAAAAAACACTTTTTCAGGGCTACGAGGTGGTGCAACGGGGCTGAAATTTTGAAACCCCCAAAAAGGCACATTTAGAGCTCTACTACATACACATACCAAATTTCAATCTCTCAGCTAAATTTGAAGGGTAGATATGCGAAGAATGATTTTTTTTCAAGGTCATAAAGGGGGAAACCCACAGTATCTCCCCTATTAATTTTCTTTGTAGGCTGATACTTGGATATGATATAGAAAATTCGAATCTCAATCGTTTTAATCAAAAGTGAACAATTTTAGCGATTTTTGCCCCTTTGCACCCCTCTCCCAAATTTGGGTAAAACTGAATTTCGAGCCAAGGTCACAGTTTCCAATGTATGTCCAATTCACCGCGAATCTGAGTATATTAATGGTATTTCAGCGATTTTGGTCAGTATCGAGTCGAAAAATAAGATATCATTTGGAGAGTGGCGGGGGGGGGACTAGTATCTGGTATGGCCAAAATGGTCCTAATAGTCTCCGCCTTCAATATGACATGAAAAAATTTAATTATTTGAAAGAAATTCACTGATTTAGTATTATTTTTCACGTGAGATACATACCAGTGGTATACCAGAAACACATACCACTGGTAACAAGTGATATGCTACTCGTATATCGCTAGTAACCAGTGGTAAAATTCATCCACTAGAACACCGGTGATACCACCTGTAAAACACTCCAATGGTAGAAATCCTATCAACGGTTAGAATTGTTAGGTATCACCAATGGTGTACCAGTGGTTAATGATGGTAAATCAAACCGTTGGTGTATCACACATTTGCAGCTGGTAACAAGAGCTTACCAAGTTCTGGTAACCATTGATGCACCACCAATGATAAATTCGATACATTGGTGATACCAGGGGTAAATCGATGCAGCGGTAGAAATTTCACCGATGGATGGATTTCATCACCGGTTACCAGAAGTACATCATTCATTTACCACTGGTACACCAATGGTAAAACCTATCCAATGGTAGAAATCCTATCAATGGATAAATTTCATCCCTGGTTACCAGTGATACATCATTCATTTACCACAAGTAGCGAATGATGTACCACGAGCCATAAAGCTTTTACCACAAGCACGCCAGTGGTAAAATTTTTTCCAGTTGTAAACATTTCACTAGTGGATGGATTTCATCACCGGTTACCAGAGGTACATCATTCATTTACCATTGGTAACGAGTAGTGTACCTTCCATTGGTAACTGACGATGCACCATCGGGGGTGAGATCTTTACCACTAGCACACCGAGGTTAAAAACAATCCAGTGATATAAATCTTACCAGTGGATGGATTTCAGTTCTGGTATATTACCCATTTACCACTGGTAACAAGCAGTTTACACACTACTGGCAACCAAATGATACACTGCTACAGGGAGAACTTTCACTACTAGCATATTAGAGGTGAAAATCTTTCCAGAGGTAGAAATATTACCAGTGGATGGATTTCAGTTCTAGTTAGCACTGGTATACTATCCATTTACCACTAGTAATAAGTAATTTACACCCTTTTGGCGACCAAATGATACACTACTATTGGTAGAACTTTCACCACTAGCGCAATCGTGGTAAAAATCTCTCCGGAGGTAGAAATCTTACCAGTGGATGGATTTTGGTTCTAGTCAGCACTGGTATACTATCCATTTACCACTGGTAATAAGTAGTTTACACCCTTAATACACTACTATTGGTAGAACTTTCACCACTAACGCATTAGTGGTAAAAATCTTACCAGTGGATGGATTTCAGTTCTGGTTAACAATGATATATCATTTATTTGCCACTGGTATCAAGTTGTGCAACAACCACTGGTTACCATGATGTGCCAGAACACTGGCCATTTCAGTGGTGAAAACCTTTGATGGTGGAAATTTTACCGGTGGTTGGATTTTACCTTTAGTTACTGGTGGTATATCACTATTTTACTACTCGAAAAAAGATAAGTAGAAAACCAACCACTGTTAACTAATGGTGCACCATTTGTATCATTGATGAAAATTTTACCAGCGGATGGATTCATCCACTAGTGGTAGAAATTTTTACCAGTGCATGAATTTTTATCGACGGTTACTGTTAGTACATAAAACCAATTGTATATCACTTATTTACCGCTGGTAACCAATAAAATACTAACCCCTGGAATCCAATACAGTACAACCCATGATAAAAACCCCGACTGGTAAAAATCTGACCAGCGGATGGATTTTCCATGCGTTACCAGTGGTATAACACTTATTTACCATTGATAACCAGCAGTGTACCATCAGCGGTAGTCAACTTCAAAACTTTAATCACTGGTACACCACTGATACCAGTGGTGAGTAAATGATATACCACTGATATTATCGATAAATATCACTGGCTATTTCTCGCATGGAAAGCAATATTTACTATCTCGTTCTCCTAATTTAACAGGAGACAAGAAGAATAACATTTTTTGTGCTTCGTGAATTATTTTACAAAAAATTAAAAAAAAAACAATTTTCCACAGGAAATTCCAACTAAAACGGATTCAATAGTTGTTATAACTTATCTAAATCATCAGATAGAATTTTTCACCTTCACATACAATTTACACTTTTTTTTTACCAAATTCTGGACTACAGTACATTCATACACGAGACCGTAGAAGTATGGGAAAAGATGAGCAAATCACCGCTGCAAAATTTACCACACCATTATATATGTACGTAGCATAACTGTGGTCATTTACACGGTCATATAGTCACCAGACACGACGAATTTTCTAACGATTATTATACCAGCGAGAGGGTACAAATGTGGTTAATTTTTCGGTCACACGAGCTAATAAAATTCAACGACTTGTTTGAGCTCTTTGAAAACCGCATACAACCAAGAACGTGTAGAAAGATGAGCCGACTGAGAAGGGTGGTATACTTAAGTAGACAATTTGTGATACTCGATAACGAACCTAAAAGGTACCAACGATTACGAGAGAGGACAAGATACCCTAATTACCAGTTAATTTTAGCTTTAGCCGAGGGTCAATTTCTATAGACATTTTCTCATCTAAAAACGCTCGAATGAAGAGAGGTATTCTTCGCTTTAACCACTGCCCCGCCATTCTTTATCCTTCTAGGTCCAATATCACTTCATACACAGTAGGTATTATGAGAACCAGCGAACGCGACGATTTTACAATTTACATAAAAAGCCGGAAAAAAGTAGACGACGACGTCGACGTCGTCATCGTCGTCTTTATCGTAAAATCCTCGGGTAACTTTTCATCCGGTCAGAAAAACTCTCGACTGGACGATGTGATTTTCAACGTTTTCTAGCCTTCGCGATACCCCTGCTACCTCGTTTCTTCTTATCCTTAAAGCGCTAACGGCGTTTTACCAAACACACACACGCTATGTATTTTCAAAGTACCTATTCAAGCTGAACTTTTTTCTCTTTTCTTTCATTTCTGTGTAATATACTTTGGTGAGTGAAAAAAAAAAAAAAAAAAAAAAAAGAGGGAAGAAAGAAAAATGCATACTATATCGAGAAGCTCGACATACACACGCGTTCTAGTCATCTTGTATTTCCGTTTTTTTCCCCCTCCAAGTTGGCCATCTTTTCGACGAGAAGCGAAGGCCCGTAAAACGCCGATAAAAAGGTCCCAACGGTATATCGAGATGAATCCTGTATCATAAGTAAGTATACCATTTTAAACACAGCGCAGTTCAAAAGATCGAACGCTTTTGAAGCGATAAAATATTCGCCCGCCCTAATCTTAGCATTCTTTTTCGCGACTCGACTTTTAACTTTTGGTTAAATCTTCGGGGAGGAAAATCAACCCTTAATGGTACTATTGTAATCCAAATTTTCGAATTTTAAACGCAACTCGTCCCCCTATTCTGGCTTCTTAAAACCTATAATCTCTTTAGCTTTTGTAGAATCAAGTCGAATCGGCATGATTTCAATAATCATCTTTAATTGCGAAAACAACGTGAAAAAAAAAATAATAATAAAGTAAAGAGCAAAAATAAGAAACAAAAAAACAAATGGTCAAATAAGGCGCGAATTGTTCATCGGGCTCTGCTCGCTGTTCGGCTAAAAATATCCACTTCTCGAGCCGTGCCTTTCCGGGTTTTCGTAATTAAAAAGCACTCCTTTTTCGATTTAACGCGAACGTTCGCTTCTTTCAGCAGCAAAGACGACGAAACAAATACCAAATGATATTTTACGATAACAAAAGGAAAAAAATATTATTTTTCCTTCGCCGAATTACTAAATCGATTTCATTCGTCGATGAAATTTCCGCCACTTCTATATTAAGCACGTAACCTTCTTCTGTTCGCGACGCGAGAGCAGGGTGAAAAAAAAAAATTTCGTAAACAAAGATGATAGGAACGTGCCCCCGAGTAAAGAATACAATAACAATGAAAACAACTTATAATTATCGTTTTTCGAGAAAGACAGAGAGACAAAGACAGAGACAAGTAATAAAAAAAAAAAAAAAATCTGAACGAAAAAAACCATACTCGAGTAAATCTTCCTCTTTTCCTATCCTTTCCTTTTAATATTTTACTCTCTCGATAAAGAGAATCTTTACAGAGACGACGACAACGACGATGGTAAAAATCGAAAAATTATTTACTATATATTTTTTTTTTTTGGTCGCAAAAAACGCCTCGAGTTAAATTCCCTGTCTCTCACTCTCTCTCTTTCTATTTTTCCTTTGTTTTCAAAGGTATTAAAAAAATAACTATACTACGGTTTCGCAAAAAATACTTGCGCGCGCACACACACACACACACACACACACACACACACACATAAAAAGTAAAAGAAATAGATAATACAGAACCTTTTATCAGCAAGATGACCTTGATTGTAAATATCATTTGGTCGAGCGAAAAACAATGAAGAGACCACAGCACGAAGAAAGGATACTGGCTGAATCAAAAATGATGAAACATTTTTTTAGCCATAAATTACCAATAAATACAATATCGTCGCCATCGATATCACTAATTTTCGTTTTTTTTTTTTTTCACACCCCGTAAAATGAAACCGTATGCAAATTTACATTCGCGCTGACAAACCACCATAAACATGAAATGTAAAAAGAGCACATACGTGTAATTTAATTTACGATGCTTTTTCCGCCACAACACGTTTTAGTTACATAACAAAGACTATGGCAGAAAGCAAAAGGTGGCCTGTAAATCGGGCAAAACGTATTTTAAAATTCTAAACCGTGCCGGAAAACTCACCCAGCATGGCTCATTAGCATCGTGTGAATACACCTATCGATGGAAAACCTCCCCTGCGGTGAATTCCCATCGTCGAATAATTATTTAAAAATCTCAGCATCAGTCGAACAACGTGAAACCATCATCAAAAAAACAAAACTGCAGAAAAAAGTTACCAGCAAAATACATAGGGGTCTGGGGTACGACTAACAGCGGGAGGCAAAATTTATCCACAATGACCATACATCCTACGTACATCGAACAAGAAATCTCCTCCGGTGAGGATCTTTTCATAAAATTGGACTTGGAAAAAAAAAATACGTTTACCTCTTACGATAACATTAATTTACAGACATAGGTATATTTACTCGCAGCTTACGACAGAGTATAGATATAGACTTGAGGGGAGAAAATAAAAGAAATAACCTGAAATTTACCAAGTCCAATGGTACATCTCGTATTTAAATTACTACATAAAGGTAATATCCGAGACCTATTCCACTTTGGACGGATGAGAAAGGGATGCAAAGCGACGTGGCGAAATGGGAATTTTTTTTTCACGTATACGTCTAAACAGATATATAGTTCTTTTCGTTCATGACAGCGTTGTTTTTTTTTTTTTTTGGCTATTGTTTTTGTTTTTTATTTTCATTTTGGTATTTTTGAGGCAAAATAGCCGGCCGACAGGCTACCGTTATGCCACCTCGAAAAATGAACGCGATTAATTCTACTCGCGCTTTGTAATTTTTTTCGTTTTGTTACACGTGCTCCATCTCTTTTGTTTCTCAGTGTGCTTCTCTGTTTGAAAAATAAAATAAAATAACCATTTTACTAGAAACTTGACCTTTGCTCGGAAAATCTCCTGTGGATAGTTTTCAGTGGTTATATTCTAGATATACGCGAGATGAGAAGAAGGTTTACACGCGCTTTGTGATACGTCATCGTGCGATGGAGCTAATTTTACTCCGAGTGTAGGAATTACTCAGCATGAAACGCGAGCTGAGAAATTTTCTCAGCTTTAAAATACGTTGCTTTAAGATGTCTCGCAATTTTTAGAGGGATAGAGGAAAAAACATACCACTGATTGGCAGCTCAGATCGAATTTTACTCCATAAATAATACATACATAATTAGATATTTCAATTCACTAACGCTTCGATAGAGCACAGAACGATAACGCCCATATCGAATGAACGACGCGACAGCACGAGATTAAAAAAGTACTCCCCTCGATAAAATCGCACAAATTCATCTTGCACCATGTTTTGCAACATAAATCGTTCGCGAACGAATCAACAGTCAGACTGAACGAATCATTCGCGAACGTTACAATAGTTGATTAATATGTTTAGAAATCACAGACACACATTTCGTTCACATATAAATTGATGGACGTAAAGTCGTTCGCAAACGATTCGATTGTAATAGTTGAATCATAGTTGAGAACGTTCTGATCGGAGAATCGTTTGTGTCAGCGAATGACTCAATTAAATTGAGCAAATCATTCGTGAACATGAAAATCGGCGATTATATATGCTTGAATATTGATAATGTGTCTCAAAAGAATATATTTCGTTTAGAATGTGTGTCAGTAGGTGCACAGTCGTTCGCGACCGATTCGATTACATTCTATGAATGATCATAGAGAAAGTTCCCACAGGGATTTAGTTCGTAAATGGCTTTGCCAGGAATAAAATTCGTTCGATGAATGATTCAACTGGATTGAGCAAATCATTCGTGAACATGAAAATTGCTGATTTCAGTTTCAAAAATTAATTACACGATTCAAACAAATGCATTCCTTTCGTGTTTGAATCATCAGGTGAAGAGTCATTTACGAAAGATTCGATTGCACCACATGAAAAATCATTGAGAAAGTTCATATCACGCTATTGTTTATAACTTGAACCAGAATAAATTTGTTTATGAATGATTGAATTACATTCATCGAATCATTCGTGAATGTCATAAGTGATTCGCCAACGATTCGATTGAAGTAAATGAATCATCATCAGAAAAATTTCTGATCAACAAAAAATCGTTTATGGGTCACTTCATGAAGAATAAACTCGCTCGCAAATGATTTGATCAAATTGGACGAATCATTCACAAACGTAATAATTGCAGACTACATGTTCCGAAATCACTAGTTCAACACAAACAAGTACATTCAGTTTACATGTGAATCCAAATCAGATGATTCGTTCGCGAACGATTTGATTAGACTGGATGACAATCAACAATGAGTCGTTCTTAACTGACTTAATGAAGAATAAATTCGTTCACAAATAATTTGCTCGGACTGAACGAATCACTCGCAGGTACCAGAGTCTGGAATTCATCGTTCAAAAATAAGTAATATCTATTTAATTCAAGAAAAATGTATAATTCGCGTGTCAACCAATCAAGAGTAATTTGTTCGAGAACGATTCAATCGGATAATCAAGTTAAATGAATCATTGTCAGAGAAGTTCTGGGTAGATTTCCATTGTTCCCATACGATTCGAATGGCAATGAACAAATCATCCACAAACGAAATATGCGTAATATTTACGTTCAAAAATCGATAATTTGACTCAAAAAAAAAAAAAACTTCATTGGAGTGTAAATTCTTGCACGATGAGTTGTTCAAAGAAAACGAATCATTGTCAAGAAAACTCTGATCAGCAATGTTCGTTCCTCATTAACTTGATAGCGAATCAACTCGTTTGCGAACGATTCGATCAAACTAAATGAATTATTAATGGGAAAGTTTCGAATAGCAATGAGTTCTTCTTAAATGACTGAGACGAGAATAAATTTGTTTGCGAATGTGTTGATCAAATTGAACGAATCGTTCTCAAATAATATAGTCATTAATAAAAAATGAACATCAATTTGAAGTGGGAAATGCATCAACTTTGCATATGGTTTCATTACACATAGGTCGTTCGCGACCCATTCGATCAAACTGAATGAATCATTGTCAGGAAAGTTTCGATCAGCAACGTGTTGTTCTTAATTTACTAGGAAAAAAATTATTTCGTTCTCGAATGATTTGACCAGACTGAACAAATCCCATTGCGTGAATCATTCTTAAAACTTTTCATTGGCGATGGATAGTTTACGAATGATTTTATGAGATTAAGTGAACGATTCGAGAAAGTTTTGCTCGGTAATGATAAGTCATTCGCAAATGATTCATTTACAATCATATTGTATCTAAATAATCTGATCAACTGGAACAAATCTCTTGCAAATGGTCAGGTTAAAATGATTCTTTTACAAATGAAATCAATTGTAGTCGTTCATCAGTGGTTCCAATAGCGAACTAGGAAGCATCTCATCGTAACTTTGCAACATTTAAAATGATCCTAGACAAGGTTAATTATTCGTGAGACTCCTCCACCCTTCAGTAAATTATATTCGCTTGAAGAAGTCGTTCAATTAAACATGATGTACAGATCACTGGCTTCGCGAGCGATCAATTATCGTCGTCGTCTTCTTCGCCACTATACTAAATCAAAATAGACACCATCCAAGACAAAGAAAAATTGTTGAAATTTTCTTAACAATGTTTCAACACAACACATAGATAGGTAGGTAGGTAGACAGGTGTCGGTTAATTATTTATGGTTTCTCGCTCGTTACATTCCGTGTTCGGCATTGTTTTAGTTTTAGTTTATTTAATGACGGTAATTTAGTGCTGTATGTTATATGCCTCGAGCGCTCAGATACAACTAAATTTTTCTACCATTTTTTGATGCCATTAAGCGTACTATAACAGAGCTGTAGAAAACATATAAAGGTATTTTTACGAACCCAAGCTAGTATAGTGCGGGTTTATGGCATGCTTTATGAAGTACAAAAACGTACATCTAGTAAATCAAGCTCCCTACAGGGGAAAGATGGCTACCTAAAGTACCTACTACCTACGAGTAAACTCTCTGTTCATTACTCGTAGTACAAAGTCGAGCGAAATCAAACCTGACGAGACGGAGACAGAGCGAGAGAGAGAAATCATTTGAAAAATAAATAAAAATATGTACACACGGTCGGTTCGTCTTCAGGTTCACGCACATCACCATGACATAATATACGCTTACACGGCGCTTTTGACGATGAAAAATTAATATTCTCCGGAGACTGGCTTTGGCTGGTCTCGTCGCCACGCCAAATAAATAAATGAAATATAGGGAAGGGGAAAAAAAATTCCGACATGTTCGTTCGCCCAGAATACTCGGGAATATTGACCTTATTTATGCGAAAGATGTGTCTTTGAAATTGCCTTGCGTCCTGCTCGCCCACCTTATTTCGTTCACAAGTTTTTCTTGTTTCTGTACGTGGTAAATATACAAACCAGCAGCGTGAAATCAGTTTTTTTTTTCACGTCAGTTGCCGTCTGCCTGTTAAATTTACACCATACAATATAAACTACCTACGCGTAGGCTAACTTGAGGCTGGAATTGGAATACTCGTAGGTATTGGAAATTTACTGGTATGTATACGTAAATCGAGCAAGAGTGACAAAGTTCGCGGGGACTGTGACGCTGTCAACGAGAGCATGAGCATAAGCACCCCCCCCCCCGCCAAATTGTCGCTGTCCTAGTCGTCTATATATGCGTATGACAGAAATTGAAACGTTTACGTATGAATTTTTCATAACTAAATATAAATCTCAGTAAACAGAAACACCATTTCCCACGCGTATGAAAATATGAAAAAATTTGTAAACAAAACTGAACCGAACGAAATACGTACAAAGGTGGAATCGAATGAAGGCTGATTTAATCGTGTGATTTTTATGCCTCAAGAAATGAATCCATTTATAGCCGCCGATCAATAATACATAAATTTTTTTCTTTATGAAAACAAGCAGAATGTAAATAAACATAAACATCCAGGCAAAGGCGACCGAGAAAGCGTGAAAAGTGTCGCAAAAGGTAAACACTACATAGACGTGGTAATAGTAAAAGTAATTAGTGCACGTTTAACGTACCATCCGATCGAGGCTGGCCCGAAGAAATTAGATTTTCATCTAATCGACGCTAGCGAGACGGCTATCGAGTGCTATTAATTTAGAAGCTTCTCTTAGTCTACAGTTTTAGCTGCTGCGCCGCGTAAATTGCATGTTAAATCGGGCGACGATAAATTATTCTCATCTAGACTTTTTTTTTTCTTCATTTCGCCACCGTCGATTGTTATGCTTCTGCGTGTCCTTTAAACACCCTTCTTTCCTTCAATTACCAATAACTCGGATATAAACTGAAATTAAAAGACGTCGAAAGTGGCGAAAAATAATGGCGTATTAATTTTTGAAAATTTCTTCGGCCGATTAATAATCGAGACAGTCCACAAACCTAAGTATAAAGTTCTAAAGTATTAGGTACTTGCGTGTTTTTAAGCTATTAACATCAAAACCTAAAATTGATTTTAGCATTGGTTTTCACACTTTGGAATATGCACATTCCAACTAAAACCACATTTCAAATTTCGATATGAATAAAGAACAGTAACTTTTTTGACTTACTCAAAGAGCCATGAGAGCTACAATTTTTCAATTTTACGCAAGTAACACTAGTATTTTTTTTTTCGAAAAAAATTCAGCCAAGAGTTTGGACTATAAAATGCAAATCTTCCTCTTTATTTTACTGTTTGCAGAGGTACCAACTTATGAAAAATAATTACCTGGAGACTAAACTTGATAATTTTAAATAGACGTTTTATCGCCATATCTCAACGTTAGGATGAAAATTTCACCGAATATAAACTCGCACTTCTCTTACCACTCGAAAATGTAAACCTTAAAAATTTAATAGGTAATTTTTCATAGCTTTTTAAAAAAGAAGAGCGAAAAATCATTTTTTACGGGGAAAAAAACGAGGAAAAGTGTTTAAAAATGACAAGAGATAATAATCGATTCTCAGTCATAATGGTGTTTACTCTATTTCTATTATTTTTCTAAACTCGACGATTCTTCTACAATTTACATTCGCCTGTTCTTCGTCATTATCTTACAGCGTCGCGTCGTGTTTGTGTCGAGAAACGCCACATGAGGTGAAACAAAACGACAACGATGACGATAAAAGATATTGCTACGTACATTACGTACCAGGAAAACAAAAAACTCGGAAAATAGTACACTGTTGAATTTGGTCTAAAACGTTTTTACGTTTTATATTATTCACTCGCACGACTACCAAGAAGATACATAACATCGGCAATAACGATCAAAGGTGTATACACACGAAAATAAGATTGACGATGAAGGTGATGAGAGTTGAGAAAAAATCGAGTAGGTTTTCAACGAACGAATGTTAAAACTACGTCGTAGTAAGATGTTTTGAATACACACGACCAACGTTACAACTTCGTGGCAGATTCGTATGTTGACTGTATAATTTATATTTCACTGGTGTAATTTTTTTCGCCATTTTTTACGACGCCAAATATGGAAAAAAGGTGACGGCGTTGCTTAAATTTGTTCCTTTCTGCCTCCGTTTCTCTCTCTCTTCTCACATCCCTCAGAATACCTATGAAATTTAAGGTTGAAAAATGCTCAATTCGAAATCAATACATTATAATCAATTTCAGAGGGTTTCGATGCCATGTTGGAAAAAAAGTTGCCAAAAATACGAAAAACCAACAAAATCGAGCAACTGTAACGGCTTCTGGTATCTCATATTTCACGGAACATCAAATTTAAGCATGTGTGTAGTCCAAAATTTACCTTCATTTTCAAAATATTGCATAGGAAATGCGAAAAACGTCGTTATCAAATCTTGAAAGTAACATGAAATTCGTGTTTAGCGAGTTGAATTCAAATGAAACCAACTCCAAGTACTCACACTTCGCTTTACTTATATTTTCAAGGGAGCTAGTACCTCAAAACTCCCCCCTTGCCCTCTGTAGGAGATATGGAATGATTTGTGATTTTAAAAATTATCATTTTTATCCTTTACAATCACACCGAATTTCATTAGTCTACCACGAATAGTCCAAATTGTGACTAGATTGTAGCCCCTGCAATTTGAACGTTATGCAAATAATCAACATTTATTCATCACAGCAAAACTAGCAAACTCAAGAAAAATATTACATAGGTGTATACAGGGTGTCCAGTTAAAGTTTGGATATCGCTAAGTACCACCCAAAATACACGATTGATAAATGAGTTTTCTATATTGAAAATTGAAGGAAGCAAATGCAGATGACGGATAATTTGGTTCAAAGAGAATTTTCACGCATAAGAATGAATGGTAGATGCAACACTGGGAAACAAGCGTGATGTGCATTTTAAACCTAACCTCGAAATTGAAGGGGTTACAGCTGAATGTTGAACAAATAAAAACTCCGCCACCTAAACTTTTTTTTACCGATGAAAATGGATTATATATTGTAAGTAGAACGAATTCTGTTCGATTCATGTTTAGCTTAAGATTAAAGATGAAAAGGCTGCGAGCATATTTCACATAAAAAACTATTTGTTACAAAATCATTTTGTAGCCCCTTCGATTTTTTTATTCGACAAAAATTAAATGGACCAACATATATTGTAATGAGCATCAATAGCCTCTACAATTTCACAGCAAGGCCAAAAATGAACATCGCAAAAATTGCTATTTTACACCTACTAACCATTGTCACAGTTGGAAATTAATTTTGAAGCAAATTTTTCAAGATCATCATTTGCTACTTCAATTTTCAATATAGGCAACTTGTGCATCTCCGGTGATTTTTTTCGAAGATGCCAGGTTTTACTTAGGAATACAAAGTCTAGCTCTCGACGATCAAATATAAAACATCATGTAAAAACTTCACCCCCTTCAAACTACAAGGTATGCAAACCAATTTACACTGATGTAGTTAAGGTTGCCGCATTGTTAGGCAAATAATACGTCGCATTTCACAGAACACCCTGCATCTTGATTCTTTGTATTTACGCGACGAATACAAATCATTCTTTACTCGATCCCAATCAACGTCTCAACTCACCGTAGAACATTTCAAATATCAACTCTCGAGAAACATCAAAGAGCCGAAAATTTTTTCACATACCGAATAAAACCGTAGATTTTAACCTCCATCCGACCCATTCCAAGCGAGAATCTTTCCATCGCTCAAACATCCGCCATCCACCATTTTGCGGTAACGATACTCTCGCTATTATATGTAGTACGCTCTGTAGGTAGCTCACCGAGCGAGCACGTCGAATCGACTCGGCTTTTCATTACTTATTAGGCTATCATTATTCGAGCGCTATTTTCGCATCTTCGTAACGAAAGTTTTAATTAAACGATTAAACTTTACGCGTATACCTATACACATACTGGTTTTAAGGTCCCTTTGTTCTTGGTCTCTAAAGTTTATTATCGGTGTTATTGTTTTAGCCAACGTGGTATGCGGCAGATATATTAGCTGGAAGGGGAGTAGGGCAAGAAGGGCGGTGATGACGACGACGACGCAGCTAATACCGCTCTTATACTGTTGCTATTAGTGTAGGATATGTAGACGACCATTCAGTAAACGCTACCTTGCTTTTTCGTGAGCCAGCACACCGGTATCGTATCGTATCGTGCAGCTAACGAAGGGTACAACGGTATACGTACAGGTACGCGTGAGAGAAGACCCCCGAGTAAAAGTAATATTTCATCGAACAGTTTTCCGGCTTCCGTTCGTGTGCTGCATAGTACAATTTTCCGTTCAAATCATTCAAAAACCCGTTATCTACCTGGAATACAGCTCTCGCTCTCTCAAACTAATAAATGACGGGTATTTTCGTCGTCGTTGTAGTTATCGTCGCCACGTCCTCACTCCTCCTGCTCCTCGTCATCATCATCATCATCATCATCTACTTCCAATGCAGCTAGCACAATTCATACGCGAGCAGGAAACTCGAAACTTTGTCCGGTGACTTCCTCGCGTGTACCTATGAAGTAGCTCAACCTATATCCGCACCATTACCGAAGCAATTTGCGTTATTTACAATGGAAAACCATCGATATCGATATCAAACTTGGGACAGTGTTAACATATTTTGATGAATCTGAAAGTTTTGACCATTTTCATGACAGTAAATTTCAGTTGGCAGCTTGGGATAGCACTACATACGTTCAATGGAACTGATTTGAAAATCTTATTCAATCAATGAAAATAGTTAACAAATTTTTACGCTATTCGATATCATCCAGCAATACATTTCCAATGATGAAGGAGGTTTGCAGATTGCATTCAATAAATGATATTGATTCATCAGGAAATTCCAGCAGTTGGGGGGTAGATTGGTCTCCAAGTACTTTTTATTGGATGAAAGGGATTTGCAAATTCCCTTCAATAAATGAAGATAGTTAATTAGATGAATTCCTTTGCCATTTGATGAGTTGGAGGAAACCTGCAGATTCCAACCAATAAATGAGGATAATTCACCAGAAAATTCCAAGTCTGTAACTACCATTTAGTGAACGAAAGAGATTTGCAAATTCCTCTGCCATTTGCAACTCTATCCGTATGGTTGGAAGATATTCGTAGATCATTGAATATACCACAATAATTCATCAGAAAATTCTAGGTCTGCAAGTACTATTTGTCAAATGAAAGAGATTGGAAAATTCCTCTATCATGTGTGACTTCTTCCAAATGTCTGGGATTTACAGATTCCACCCTAAAAATGAGAATGATCCGTCAAAAAATTCTCGATTTGCAAAACTTTTGTTTGTCGGATGACTGCATTGATTTGAAAATTCTACTGCTATTGGCGACTCCACCCTAATAGTTTAAAGAGATTTGCAGATTACATCCACTAAATGAGAATAGGTTATTAAAAAAGTTCCAGGTCTGCAACTATCATTTGCGGAATGAAAGAGATTTGCAAATTCTCCTTCCATCTGCGACTACTTCCAAATGGTTGAAATAGGTTTGCAGATTCCATAAAGCGAATAAGAATAATCCATTTAAAAATCATTGGTCTACGACTACTGTTCGCTGGTGTTGGATGGCTGAATAAATTTACAAATTCCACTGTTGTCGGCGACTTCTTCCCAATGGTTGAAGAGATTTGCAGACTCCATTCAATAATTGAAAATAATTTACAAATTCTGCTGTCATCGGCGACTCCTTCTAAATGGTTGAGATAGATTTGCAGATAAATGAGAATAGTATCCAGAGAAGATTGGTCTGCAATTACTTTTCATTGATTGAAACAGATTTTCAAATCCCTATGTCATTTGATAAGATTATTCTGCAAATATTTTGAAATGGTTGAGAGAGATTTGCAAATGATGAGATTAATCTGTGATTCATTTCAAGCGGTTGCAGAGATTTGTAGTTTTCAATCAAATGTATGAGAATAATTTATGGGAAAATTGAAAGAGGTTTGCAAATTATCACTATTTGTTGAAAGGAATTAGCCATTTGCTTTCTTTCCAATCAAACTCACTAGCAAATACCACTTCTGCAATTAGATTCCTTTGTCGTAAACGCGTTGTACCTCAACAACATAACCTCTTCTCTTCATATTTCATCCATAAACTAACCGTTCACCTTTATCTTCCATGTTACAGATCTACAATCAATATCTCCCCATAGATCACATGTGCAGCCAATCGACAACAATGTACCATTGGAGATGACTTGATGCGTCATCACTGTTTCGGCATTCCAAACAAGACGGCGGCGCCTCTCTACCAGCACAACAATGTCACCAGCACAACCATTCTAAGCTACCATCAACATCAGCAACAGCAGCAGCAGCAACAACAACAACAACAACAACAACGTTTGACCATTCCCAGCATCCGACGCTGGCCAGCTGCTCGATACGTTCGCGATGAGACAACGCTTGAAACGCGTCTGTGCGTCAGATATAAGGCCGTCCGCGTCGTCGCCGTCGTCTGTCGTTACACGTTGGCCAGTCGCTGCAGCCGTCGTCGTGGTCGCCACCCTCGCCCTCGTCCATTCTGCGAAATATGATCGCGTTTGAGCACCTGCTGCAGACACCATCAACGCCTCCACTGCCACCGTTATCCACCAGCTTATTGTTTAACTCGACCAATAGCAGCGGTCCTGGTACATCCATCGTTGATAATCGTTATCTGCTACCTCCTCAGCTGCGATCTCCGACTCGTTCGTTGTACTACGATCATTACAACAATCAGAGTGGTACTTGGATCGAGGATTCGATCGACAAACAAAATCTAACCATCGTTTTGGAAACAACCGATAACAACGACGACGACGACGAAGAAGACGACGACGATAGCGCAGCATTCCAATCATCATCGACTTCGCCGTCCAATTACCCGAAGACATCGTCGTCGCAGCTGCCACGTTGGTGGGCTTTATCGGCCTTTGTACTGGTGCTCGGTACAGCAGCCGGCAACGTATTGGTTTGTTTGGCCATTTATTGGGAGAGACGTTTACAAAACGTTACCAATTACTTTCTAATGTCGTTAGCCATCACCGATCTAATGGTAGCCGTGTTGGTAATGCCGATGGGTATACTGGCTTTAGTACAAGGTAAATCTTTCTCACTCTCACACTCTATATCGCCAATAAACTTTAACCATATACGATATATGTTTTCGCAAATCCTTCCTCGCCTACATCTCTATAGTCTGGCATAGAGCTGCAATACAAGTTTAACGTTGAAAATAAACTACGTCGTTTTGAATTATTTCTACGCTATTTTTTTCTTCCGTATGTACTCGAGACACTACTGTTCAGCAACATCGCTTCCGTTTGGCCCAGGCACTCTTTATATTTGAAACTCAAATCGGCCACGCAACACGAATGGCTTTTCAAGACAAACAGCGCTGTACCGGGCGAGAGAAAAAAATATATATACCTGGGTCGTTTGCGTTTATATCTTCGATACACGACCGTCATTTATTTTCGTCACTACCGGGTCGGGTCGACCTCCTCTTAGCCATTTCCACCTTGGTTGACGACAACGGTGGAACTGTAAGAGACAGGGTGAAAAAGAAGAGAAAAAGGAACAAAGGTGGGAAAAGAAAACCGATTACCGTTTATGTGAGTCGCGTTATTTACGTAATGGTGTTGTTTTTCTTCCTTTTCGAGAGCATTTTCACTCAAAGCTCGTCGTATTTTTCTTCGCTACTCTCTTCAAACCTGACCGAATGAAAGACGACGAGAGAGAGAGAGAGAGAGAGCGAGAGAGTGAGTGAACGATATACGAGAATCTTCGGTTCTTCGTACGAATAAACTTACATACACATTCAAGCAGCCAATTTTCAACTGTTAACTTTGCTCCAAACGTAGTTGGTACTTGGCATAGGTATTTATACGCCCGATACACATTCGTGTCTCGTCTTCAGATTCGCGTACTCCTCACCATAAGTCCTTTTCACCTCACCTTTTACGACAAACGACGACGAGTATTTTGTGTACATACTGAAAATAGGTACATCCTTGGCGTAAATTTCATCGCCGCAACCGAACAAGATGAACGAGATAAGTATAGCTACGATTTCAATCCCACCAACATTTAACGTAGTGCGCTACTTACGTCTCCTGCCTCGCTCGCTCTTACTTCGGTAGCAGCCGACACGATGCGAGGAGTTATTCGAAAGCCAAACGGAGGCAAAATTTTACGCCCAAGCGTAATAATTTCAATTTCCTATCGTAATACTACGATAATATCGAGTTATATTTTTATTTGCTAACGTTAAAACGTGTACTATACGGTACCCTTCGTCGTCTTCTGTGTAGGTAGCTAAGTAAGCTACCCTTCTTCCATTCGAGCGTTGTAATAAACGATCGGCTATAAATAATTTAACGCCCGGTACTTAGCCGTCGTAATCTGCGGAAGAAATTCTCTTTTCCATCTTTTCTCGTTTCGCGTACCCACCTACCGCACTATCCGCAATGCTCGCGTATAGGCTACTATTTTAACACTTGTATGAGGTAGGGTTTTTTCCCGCATTTTTCCCATCGTTTTTTTCCAGTCTGATTTTCCAAAGTAAGAATACGTCATCATCCGTTTCATGGTTTTTACAGGGCCATTTTGAGCACTTTTGAAAATGTCCGATAAGGTTTTCTTTTTCGAAAAAAATAAATCAATTATTCGGCTCGATATAGACTGAAATCGAACAAATTACGACTCTGGACCAGGTCTGGTGATCAAAATTTAGCGATAATATTTTGGTTGAGCTCAAATCAAAAACCGGTTTGGTCAAGATTTCGAAAATCAGCTGTAAGAGATGGTAAAGTCAAAACATCAAAATCTCGCAGCCAATCGATAGCAAATTGTAAGATGTATGAACATATTCAAAAATTAGCCTTCTAGACTAACTAGAACATGATAAAACCAGTTTTTTCGATTTTTTCGACGTCAAAAATACACATCGCTCGTCACCCCTACAGCCTACTTTAATCATCTGTGAAGATTGAAATTTCATCCCCAAATCACTCAAAATTTTCACGATTTTTTTCCCGGCTCTTTAAGGAAAAAAATACTTTTACTTATTACGTAATCAAAAATAATGGGATTTCGTAATTTTTTTACAAGAAAACTTCATATAAGGTAATTCTTTCCATTTTTAAATGCAATTTTGGAACCCTCTAAGAGTAAAAAAAAATTAATTAAAAACATAACGATGTGTTGTTTTACAAGCCTGATTTTCATGGAGCAAAGAAATGATACGAATTTCTCATTCATGAAATAATAATAATAAAAAAAGTGTTTCGAGATGTTTCATTTCAGGACAGTGGTGGGGGTACTGGTAGATATTGAAGTAAGTTGCTGAAACCCGCAAAAGGCACATTTAGCACTCTTACCAAGTCAACGTAGTAAATTTCAACCACCTGGTTTAATTTTGCAGGGAGTTATGCGTAAGATAAAGCATAAAAATAAAAACAGACAAAACAACTACATTTTCGGGGCTTTGAATGGGTGTAAATGTGGTTAAAAAGTTGAAAAGTCCAAAATACACATCCAGGACCTCTACTACATCTGCGTACAAAATTTTCACCAGCCAACTCCATTTGGAGCGATGTTGATACGTACCATAAACTTGAAAAAGCAAAATAACCTACCAAAAACGCAGATTTTCGGTACCGTGAGGAGGTGCAACGTAGTTAAAAAGTCGAAACCTCAAACATACATATTTACAGCTTTTCACTAAACGTACGTGCCACATTTAAATCCGCTACCTAAATTAGAAGAAAAGCTATACATGGAATGGCCTTTTTTGCAAGGTCAAAAACAGAGGAAATCACCACTCTCCCCTCTTATTTGACCTAAAGGGCTAGTTTTTGGATATATTGTACTGCTTTTGATCATCCACCGATTGGTTTAAGAACGAACAATTTTTGCAACTTGAGCCTCTTAGCACCCCCTCTCCTACATTTGGACACAACCGAAGTTCGACCACAGGTCATCTAAATTGGCAGAAAAGATGTAGATGGAATGGTCTTTTTTTCAAGGTCAAAAACAGAGGAAATCACCATTCTCCCCTCTTATTTGACCTAGAGGGCTGGTTTTTGGATATATTCTACTGCTTTTGATCATCCATCGATTGGTTTAAGAACGAACAATTTTTGCAACTTAAGCCTCTTAGCACCCCCTCTCCTACATTTGGACACAACCGAAGTTCGACCACAGGTCATCGCCAATCAAAAATATCAAATACACCGCCCATCTAAACGTATTGCTCAAATTTGACCGTTTTTCGTCGATATCGAGCTGAGCAAATAATTTTTCGTTTCGATAAAAAAATAATAATAAACCAGAAAATAAATGGTATGAATATCCGATACGACCAAAAACCGCGTCTGGGTGGTCTTCTACGGCCTTGAAAGTATTTCAGTAATACTCCCCCCCCCCACCCACCATCATCCGAAAATCATACTAAAATCGCGAAAACTATTGATTTTTGATCTCATTTCGTCTACTGTGACACTCAACACAAATTTTTTTTCGATCATGAACAATGGTTGAGGGAAGGGGAAGGAGAGGGAAGAGGGTGAGATTGAAATTGTAGACTTCAAATTTGTTTACCACATTAATTTGACGCCATATTTCTACTTTTTTCCACTACTTCCTCTCCTGCTCATTCCGAAAAAAAAGCTAAATACTCGTACTCGTGTAGGTTTTGACATTTCATCCCCAAACCACTGCCATTGGTTTCTACGCTATTTTATACTATTCCAAGTAGAAAATTAATTGATCCTTGAAACAGGGATACTTCTAACTCTTTCAGGAAGTTAATTCGTAATACTTCACAGGCTGCCGAGTTCAAAAATGAATTCCAATGATTTGGAAATCGTTTAGATGTATTTTATGCGTTAACGTTGTTGGTGTCACTGATTTTTCTTTTCTTTTTTTTTCTCATTTTTTTAAAAATTAGTTACCTGCTACTATAAATTTCTAACTTCGTAGAAAGCTTATTGACCCGGTTGCTAAAATGTAGGTAAAATTATGCGGGATTATTTTCACTAACGCGTTAACTACGACGTTTAATTTTTTTGGGAGGGATTTTGATGGCGCCTTTCATCATGGCGAACGATGTTTTAGGTAATGTTCAAGCGAGAAAGTTAACAAGCAACGTAAAGGGTAGCGAAAAAAGAAGGGGGAAAAATGTTTAAACTCTGTGCAGAAAATTTCGCTTAAAGCGTTGTACATAGATTGTTGGTGGGTAGGTAGGTAGGTAGGTAGGTAGGTCTGTACGTATTTTGTATAGGTCTACGTACAATGTTCCAAGTGGCAAAACGAAATAATATCAAAAAAAAAAAAAAAAAAAAAAAAAAAAAAAAAAAAAAAAAAAAGAGTATAGAAGAAGAAGCGAAGGGAATCTAACGAAGTAAACTTTACCATTGTCGAATTGCTTTTGCATTTTTTTCTTTGCTTCGTTCCTTCGACTCGTCTGTTACCAAATACATAGAGAGAGATATATATGAATGAAAAATCTTGCATTTTTTTTTCTCTTCTTACAGCGACTCGACACGAAGTTTTTATCGCAGCATGAAACGCAAAGGCTAGGTACATACGTAAATGAATTTGTCGCGTGAGAGCAAACGGCTCGGTGGGGAGGGAAAAAAAAAGCTTCGAGAGTAAAGAGAAGAAAAAGCAGAGAAAAGTTTTCAAACGAAAGGTTACACGAAACAGCATCGTAACAGTACTCTAATTGCGATCGAGTTTATTATTTAGTTTTTTAAACGAGAGTTTTATGTTTAAATTTGCACTATATTAGAAGAACGTGTGCGTGTGAGTGTGTGTGTGTGTGTGTACGCGCACCCGCTAAAAAGAGAGACGGAGACAGAGTGAGAACATCGAGCACAGCCAACGATGGCATGGTTTGCGGGCTGAGAATGGGAGCGAGTCTCGTGTGCATGTAAAGCAGCCTCTTTATTTTTTGTACCGAAAAAGTTAAACTAATTCCGAATGAAATTTAATCGCTCGTTATGCCGGTGCAGATTTCTTAGCGAGAGGCACGACTACTAAAGGCCAAAGTTTCGCCAAAGCTTCGTTCGTTACAATTTTAAGCGAACGTGACGCCGAAACTTTGATGGCGAAGAGAGTATCCCGAGCTTCGCCTTTCCTCCTTTTTTTTTTTTCTCGTCGTCACGACGGATTTTCAGGCGGCTTAGACGCTGCTATGTTTTGTTTTTTCTTTCTTTTTTGTTTAGTAGTTTACTTGGTCTTTTAAAGTCGACGTGAAATTTTACTGATTGGGATATAGGTACGTTATTTAAGAAGTTGCACGTGAGACCGAACGTGATACGTGCGTGAGGGTGCAAGTTTCCCATAAGTATTAAATACGTACGATGAAAATAAGGAAACTGAAAGTTCAACCAAGTTGATTGAATAAAATGGTTGCTCTGTTCCAAATGGGGAAAGAATAACGCTAAATTGAGTAATTAACATGGCACAACTACAAGACGCATTCTTATTTTTCCATTCGATCCAGTTTCAGCAGAACAGGGACGACGACCCCCCCCCCATTCTTTCAGTAGGCCTTCGAAGAGCAAAATCGAAAGACCCAAGGTCAGAATGGGTTATTTTTTGACATTCATTCTTGGCTCATCTCATCTCAAAAGGACCCAAATCAAATATTGGGCACTTCACTTTTACTCAAAATTGTTCTACAAGTTCTTCTCACAGGTCTAATGAAGGAATCACGAACATTACCACCTTAATCCTAGGAGGGGGAGAGGAGAGTCGAGTCTTGCAATTTTTAAACAAACCAAATTGTTGTAAAATGGCTTGACTCACTTAGACGTAAGATAATTTTGTTCGTGCGGCTTTGTAGGAAATTAAAAAAAGAATGAAAATTATTGAGCAAAATTGTGGAAGCCTCACTCAAGTTGAACGTTTGAAATGAATTGTCAATTTTTCACAATGAACACAAAAATTAAAGACTTCCATTTGGAAATCTAAAAAAAAAAACAACAAAGAGACGTCTTCATGTCTGTTTCAAATAATTAATTTTCGAAATAGGATATCAACCCTAGTAAAGTATTAATTCTTATTACATCGAAATCGCTGAGTTTGAATATTGGAATATTTTCTAGATCCCCCCCCCCCATCACACTATTCAAGACGGTCAAAATTCAAAAGTCAAAAAAATCAAAAAATGAACCAACAAATCAAATCTTACCAATTTGATGTCGCTGAATCAAGGCAAATATTCTCTTATTTTTTTTATATAACTTCTGAGTGTCCCCCCCCCCCTTAAAAAGGAAAAATCATGAGTGGAGACCAAAACAACGTATACCATACTAACTTCTACTAATTTGGCACCTCTCCCTTTCTCGAAAATATGAAAAACATTTTATATCTCTCTCCTTCATAAAAATGGAAAAATTATGAGAAGAGATTAAAACAAGATGTGACTCGCTGATTCTTATTAATTTAGCAACATTGAGATCGAATTTCGATTTACTTCATGATCCAAACTCCCCTTTCCCCGTTGATCAAAAATTTGAATTTTACTAGTAATGACAGTATTTACAAGGGAGGGAGGATTGCTTAGAAGGGTCGTATTGGAAAAATAAGCCGATATTCGAACTCAGCGTTCTGGATTCAGTAGGAATCGATAAGTCACTTCACTTTATCTATTTTATTCTACCTGTAACTAGAGCTGGAACTTCTCTGTAGTGTGGTAAATACGAGGGAGGGGGGGGGTCGCGAGAGGTGTTCGATTTTGAAACCTCTCGTCCTCTCGAGCCGTTGATTTCGCGTAAAAGTTCATTTTTACACACGAAAAACCAGAGAAATTTAGCATTCAGAGCTTAGAAATACGTTAAATCACTGATTTTTTTCACCCATGACTCTCAACTATTGCAAAATTTTCAGCCAGCCTTTGCTCGGGCAATATATTTTTTACTTTTTAAAAACAAAATTTAGCAAATCCCTGCCCCTCGCCCGAAGTCGTCATATGTTTCGTTACTGCTCTTGCACCCTTTGGGGGGGGGGGGGTTAAAATCACATTTTGAAAACTGATTGGTCGAAACACAGATAAGAAGAACTCTTCGTGGTAATTGTTTTCAGATTTTTCAGTGGAAGCTTTTAACCTTTGCATTCGTTACGGAAAATTGACCTTCGTTTCAAAAGTTCCACTTCAAGCTTTTATCTCCTTTTTATTTCTCACAAAACTGTGCAAACAGATTCGTTTCAAGTGTGACCCAACTAACTGAGTATTGAGCCTTCATAGTGAATCGGAATTGTTTAAAAATTCAAAGAACCCCTCCCCTCCCTCGCTCTGCTTAAAAAATCCCTAGGGTGGATCGATTTCTGCAAATTTTGGAAAATTGGCAACGGCCAGCGCTTAACAGTTGTGAAATGATCTCAAACTAACGTGGTAAAAATTTTAGTCTTCAAAGTTGAAATTTACCCTACCCAGCAAAAGTTCAGATCTAAAAAAAAAAAAAACAAAAATTTTCACAAATTGTAAAAAAATTTTTTTTTGAAAAATTTCATCAAAAATGGATTTAATATTGTTATTTATACCCGAAATAATTAACAACTATCATTTTTCCATTTCTACTATTTTTTGAGGGAGACCAGAAGAACATGATTTTTCACATTTTTCAAAATATTTTAAAATAACACAAAAAAATTAAATTTTGAAAACATTTAATTGATATAGATACAGCGTAGCCCAGTTAATGCATTGAAGTCATCGGAAGCCTTTTTTTTCTCGTTTGCTGCCCCCCCCACCCCGAATAAGAAATCAAGGAAAATAACGTATTTTTTATAAAATGAAGATATTCAAGGACCAATGGAAAAAGTAAAAGATGAGAAAAATCGCTGGAAATGGTTTAGATGAGTTAAAACGTCTGTATTTGACTCATTTCAATTGAAATTTTTTCAAAATTGAATTTTTCTCAAATTATTTTAAAATATTTTTAAAAATATGAAAAATAAAGTTTTTATGATCTCCCTCATCATGCACCGGATATAGATGGAAATCATCTTCGTTGACTATTTTGGGTATAAATAACAGTATTGAATTCATTTTAAATAAAATTTTTCAAAAACAAATTATTTACAATTTTTGGAAAATTTTTGGTATTTTTTTTATCTTAAAGTTTCGGCTGGGGAGCATAAATCTGAACTTTGAGGGCTAAAATTTTCACAAAATTCGTTTAAGGTAAATTTTCCAAAATTTGCATACATCGATCCACCCTAATCATCGCCACTCTCATCACATCAAGCTATTATGCCCAAATTTGTGTAGTAATGAGTAATTATCAGACCAGGAAATACCACCAACGAGACCGAAACAGGCGGAAATGTAAACACAACCTTCAACCTCCTACCAACTGGTTTGACCGTGGCTTTGAAAAAAAAATCGAACGAAAAATTATCGACCTGAACGCCTTTTCGAAATAATTTTTCAACACTGCCCACACTGGACCGACGTCGATTATAACTCTTCCTCCCTACACCGTTTCCGCGAGTTGGTCAAATTAAAAGGCGCAAGGTATACAAATTTATTAACATTTAAAGCGGTATTTACGTAAGGCGAAAAGGTACGGTACGGTACCTACCAACTACACGGTAAAAGATTAGTCGACGCAGAAGGGAGGGGGCGGGCGGTAGTTTATTTTAGATTAATTTTATTAAGGTCGATGTGCCGGCTTGTACGACTATACATATAGCGAAGCCAACCACGGCGGCATCGGCGGTATGGCATAGCGTGGCATACACGGGCTACAGGGACGGGACGGAACGGAACGGGCCGCGTACACGTAGCAGTGGCGCTTTACGAAAAGACGAACGAGCAAAATAAGAGTGAGAGACGGGGCCGCCGGTGGTGTCTGGCAAGGCGAGTCGTCGCAGTTATCGGGGGCTGCGGGCGGCGAGAGGGAGAGAAAAAATCGCATCTGATTAATTGCCTTAGTTCGTAATTATATTTGAGACAGGCGGCCGCCGAATCGAGGCGAGGGTACAAGAGCAGGTTGCGGTAAGAAAAGAAATTTTGATAGATGAGTTTTGCGCGCGTATATTTAAGGGAACGCCGCTAAGCAGCAGGCAGTGGATGGTATAATTCTTAAGCCGGTGAAATGTTTAAATTTACATCGAGACGATTACACTCCGCAGCTCGCCGGCTACTCTGTTAGCATACACCTCCCCCTCCCCCACCCCCAACTCGCTTCGTCGTCCCATTCTACCGTCACATTATTACAACACTACTACCCTTTTTCGCACTCCTACAAGTCGTCGACAACGTAAGGGTGGCACCGTTTACATTAAATATTATGTAAAAGCTATACTTCTAGTAAGCTTAATTTATTAGCAAACAAAAGAGAGCATCGTTTTTATTGCTCGCATCGCTACTGCCATCGCTCTCGCTCTGCCCGCAGCGCGGCACGCTACGTACGTACAGTACCATAACGTGTCGAAGAGTGCGCACCATGCATCCTATACCTTCCTCTCATCTTGCTGTTCAGCTGGCGCGAAATACTTCTTCTTACGCAAATATACAGCAGTATTACGTATAGTAAAAGTAATATTGTTAGACCCTCCTGGCGCACAACCCGTCTACGATTTGAACGCGATTTTCTTCGTACGTATATTGTACGTTGCGAAATACCCGGGCACGGTACAACAGAAAGTAGGTAAATCCACGGCCAGAAAAATCAAGCGAAGAAGACGACAACGTGGCGTATTCATTTTCGAACAACATTCGAACATATTGCAGAATATAAAAAGGAAAAATACGACCGTCAACAGGAGGCCTGAGAAGGGAAAGCCTAACAACGAGCATACACATTTTCAAACGTTCGAGCAAAACTCATCATTCTTGACGTATTTAATATTAGAAGAACGAACAGGACACGACGATCCAGTATTGGACTCGATGAGATGGGAAGGAAGGAGAGGAAAAGGCACTGGCACTAGGTCGAAACGTGTTTCGGATGTTTGATTTTTTTTTTTTTTTTTTTTTCCTATATATGCTGGCGAAGGCAAAAAGTAGACATACGACGGCGGTTATTACCCCTCCCCCTCCTCTTCTTTACCTCTCGCTCTGAACCCGGTTCACATCCTATTTCGATCCTACCTTCTCATACGTATATATATATATATTTTTTTTTTTTTGGCACTTGGCAGATCTTTTAATAAAAACTCGAGCACGCCGACGGCCACAGCGAATCGACGCAGGAGGGAAATAGAAATCGAACGCAACAAGGCATCGTACTCGTCGTCGCTGAAGTTTTTTAATGAAAAATCGTCGTCTCGTTGTCTTTCGTCGTTGTTTTTGTAGTAGACGACGCGTTCAGAAAAATAAGACATCCTACACATTCGCGTACGACGCCGACGAAGCGCAGGCAGATCTCTCGACGCTCTCAGCAAGGAGAAGTTTTTCAATTTTGAAAAACACAGATCAAAATTTCACCAGACGGTTGTATTTTCTCAATACGAGCACACATATCTTCGGTATAACTATTGCGACGTTTGTTGTTCCAGTTTTCGCATAAACGAGTACCTACGGAGCTGGGTGGGGGGGGGAATAGGTGTACAAATACGAGCGACAAAGGGGATGGGGGGGAAAGCACACACCCGAGCGTTAAATTACGCGCGAGCATCAATTAATATTTTTGTTTATTTCGCCATTTGCCAGCACCGTGAAGCGTTAGTCTTTCGCTCGGCAGCTCAACGATTCGAACATGTTGAGGAGGGCTTTCCATACTCTTGCAGCCAACGCAACGCAACGAAACGCGAGCAAACATACAGAGAATTTATAATTAAAACGTTTTCGTGTAAATTGCAGCGCCAGCTCGAGCGAGCGAGCGACGCGAAAACCGACGATGAAAAGTTTTTCTACCGGAGCTTTTATGGGTTTAATTATTCGGGTGTCCGTCGCCTTGCCGGGGCTCCACACTGTACAGCGTACACTGCTGCCTTCCTTCCTTCGGCTCATTCCGCACTTCGGAGTTCGGGTGCCGGATACTGGGACGGCCAAAGCTCGATATACTCGTCGTCTGGTCCGCAGGGTGGGTGCTGGGTAGCTTACGCCGCTCGGAATATACGGTATTTTAATTCGCTAGCGTACGCCGAAAACTAAAAGGTAATGTCGCGAGATGAGCAGATAACCGAGTTGGGAATGTCTTTTAAACGGCTTACGTTACATTTTTCTCTTCTTCGGCATCTCCTCCTTATACCTATATTCGGTTCCTTCATCTTTTATACGTATATTTTTTGCAACGATCGTAACTAGCGGAGTGTGAGGTAAGGTCACTGCGACAAAAAGTTTACATCCTGCGAGATGAGCTGGCTCAACGGATGCGAGTAGAAATGAAAAAAACTTACAAAACAGGAAACAAATGTAAGGTAGCCAAAGGTAAGATGCACCTGCTGATAAATAAGCCACAAGCTCACTGAGTGAATATCAAGTAGCCCATACATCGGTTTCAATTTTTAGCAAAATAAGATGGTAGAGTTGAAAAACGAAAAGAGCCTGATTTTCGTGATATAATAATCAAGAGAGTAAGGGTAGGGAGGATTTAATGTGGCTAGAAAGTAAAACTCTCGAAAAGAAAATACAGAAATATTACCAAATCTATTCACCAAATTTCAACTTCCTAGCTGTATTTGGATTTTGGATTAGGAGGGGGAGAGGGGGTATGCGAGGAACAAACACAAAAAATAAGTCAAGTCGACCAAAAAACTACTTTCTTTAAGGCTGCGAAGGGATTGCAATGTGGCTGAAAAACTCAAGACCGCCAAAAAGGAACATCTAAGGCCCCTACTTAAATATCCGTACCAAATTTCAACTTCCTAGCTCAATTGAGGGAGGGGCGAGGAGCAAACTCAAACCCCCACCCATTTAAAGGGCTGTGAAGGGTGCAATGGTGTGAAAAGTCGAAACCCCCAATAGGCACACTCCCAAGCTAAATTTGGAGAGGAGATAAGGTAGAGAAGAGCCCTTTTTAATGTCAAAATGGGGGAACCCCTCATATACCTTCTTCAAACTGCCCTACATCTACAAGGTTGCTTCTAGGATACATTACACAACTTACAATTCTCTGCCCATTGGCTCAAAAAGAAACAATTTTGGCGTTTTTAGTCCCTCAGCACCGCCTCCCGCAAATTTGGAGACAACTGAATTTTGACTCGAAGTGATCTCCCCCCCCCCCAGAATATAGAATGGCACACTAATCGAAGCCTGTTCCCTAAATTTGATCAATTTTGGTCAGTATCGAACTGAGAAAATAATTTTTCAATTTAAGGGGAGGGGTATCTGACATGACTAAAAATAATCGCAATGGTCTTCTAGAATCCCAAAGTGGATTTTCAGAAAGACTAATTGGACGGTTGAATGAGTCAATCAGGGTAAAATCAATATACAGTGTGCTCACAAAGAATTAAAAACATGTTTCCTGACAATGCAGCAACTTAAACTACACGGCTGTAGCAAAATTTATCAACCTTTAAATTTGAAGGGGTCAAATTAGGCTCTTGTGCGGAATTGACACTTTTCTGATAGGTTTTTTTTTGGTTTTTTGCCTAACCTCGAAAAATAAAGGCACTGTGATGCTCAAGGTGAAAATTATAGGCTTTATTCAGTTCAAATTTTCAATTGAGATAAACATTGTATGTAATCTGCGCTCGGAAGCTCATTGTGATCCACTAAATAAGTCTGAAATGCTTAAAAAACATGGCATTTTCGAATTTCGAGTACACAATCCACTCCTCACAGCCATATGGTCGGTAAAATTATTGACCCTTTTATGATTCAGATTTTCATTTCATTAAGCAAAATATTCGCAACTTCTCACATAACGCGCATTATTAGATAAAAGCTTGTTTCGAGTACATAACAAAACGCCTTCAAACCATAAGATCGGCAAATCTACGGACACTCCTGTCAGCTAGACTGTCATTTTGTAATGCAAAATAATCGCACCTTCTCACGTAACGTACAAAATGATTACTTGAATCAAAAAACACGCACAATGCGTCTTCAAATCACAAGATCGGCAAATAAATGACACTGTTGTCATGTGGGTTGCCACTAAATTAGGAAAACTGTTCACAACTTCTTACATAACACACCGTATGCGATGAAATCAACTCCTGGGTACGTAATACACGCCTTCAAACCACAAGATCGGCAAATCTATCGACATTTCAGTAATTTAGGTTGCCACTTCATTAAATGCACCTTTTCAAATCTCCAGATCGTCAAATTTTTCAACCGTCGTGTAATTTTAGTTGCTAGTTTATTAAGCTAAATATTAGTAACTTGTGATATAAGACATAGATAGTTGATGAAAACTTGTCTCGAGCACATGATACACGTCTTCAAACTGCAAGTTTGGCAAATACATCAACAATGTTGTTATTTGGGTTGCCACTACATTAGGCAAAATGGTCTCTGGAGCATAATACACATCTTTTAGCCATGCGATCGGCAAATCTATCGACACCCTTGTAATTTGGGTTGCCACCACACCAGGAAAAATAGTTGTAATTCCTCCTAATGTAACACACAGAATTCAATAACAATGTGCCCAAAAAATCTTACTACACTGATTATCAAATTTTGAAATTCAACTCAAGTACATAAGCTTCTTTATCTGTAATGAAAATGGTAAGATGAAGATTTTCTGGTATCAATTGGAGTTTGATACATGAAAAAAAAAAAAAATGAATTCCAATAAAATTTTACTGATACTTGGTAAAAACACCCGATATCGATTCAAAAGACACCTGGAAACTTTCGCGATTTTCTTTTGTGAATAGAAACCCTTCTCAATAGATACAAAACAATTCATTGGACGAATCCGTCTCGCGGAATTCAAGCTGAATGATTCTACGCAGCTACCTACGAAAATGTCAGCATCTTCCGACGCGACGAGATGTATCGAATGAACGAATTATACGCGAAGAAGAAGAGCTCAGGACGACGACAAGTAATGAAAAATAAAAATAAAATAACAAAGATGCGATGTGTATAGAGCGGCGCGAAAATTAGGCTCTAAAATTCGACTAACAAAAAACTTGGCGCAAAGTATTAAATTTTGTCGTTTTGTTAACAACATTCGGCAGTCGGCACCAATGTGTTCACCCTCATCCTCTCCATCTCTCTCTCTCTCTCTCTCTCTCGCTCTCAAACACCCGAGAAACTTAACTCACACCAACGACGACAGCAGGCAGGTAACTAACGAAGTTTTTCTAAAAGAGTTTATAAAGAGTTTTTTTATTCCTTTCTGGGCCGCTTTTCACGAGTCCTTTGTGTAATATAAGTCTGTTTTTGAGCTACACTTTGATGATGGTATATGAAATGGTGCTACGCGGACTAAACGTGGCAGGTGCGAATACTGTGTGTATACTGTCGAAGCTTACATTTTCCTCCCCTCGCTCAACTTAGCCGAGGTGACGAAGGAATACGTTTTAAGAAAAAAAAAAATTTCTGCGGTTAAACCCATCTGTCTGTCCGCATTCGTTAAACGAGATCACAGAATCAAATACGAGAAAGTAGATCAACCACCCAGCCGAAGCAACGAAAATCTATCTCGATTTGTTCACATTTACAGCACTCTACGTCTCGTCGTGCAGTGTTCTTTTTAATTAACTCGAAACATTCGTCAGATGGATAAGGTACGAGGTGAAAATTCGATAGTATTTTTTTAATTTACTGATAAAGAGCGTCGTCTGTGCATGTGACGGCTACTTGATTTTGGCCATATTAAGAAAACAGCAACATTAATAATGGAGAAACCTCTCACCACTTCGGCCCATCTATATTTAAAAATATCCAAAATCGCTTTTACACCGTATTATCTACGGTTAGTATACTCCACACTGCATACGTGTATTCATATACCTTTTTTACTCCTGGCGCAGAACTTGCTTTCAATCTTTTAACCACAGTGGAAAATTTTTACCCATCCATCTCAACGAAATAATATGCGCATACATTTGAAAAAAAAAAAAAGGTCACCTCGTTCTCTCTACCTTTTCAGCTTTGCTTTGAATTTTCAAGCCTTTTTATTTCTTTTTTTTTTTCACTCGTTTCGCAACTTCGTACACGTCATACTCAAACACTTACCGCATCAACTCGACTCTATAATTTCAAACTGAAATTGTAAGCATTTGGACGACAACAAATCACGATAAATGCTCGCTGAAGCATACTGTCAATCGTATGCATCGCTATATCCACATTACTTTGTACAATTACATTGGACATACTACGCTCTGTATATACTGATACGAAATTTAAAAAAAAATTGTCCGTATACATCATCATCATCATCATCATCATCATGATAAATATCGTATCGATATAAATGATGGAAAATATTGAAAATAAAACTAGTCGCAATTCCACCAGCCATAGCCAACATAGCAAATAAGCAGAAGAGTAGTAAAAGGGGAGGGGGTGAGGGGGGCTGTACGAGGCGTTAAAAAATGGACGCGAATAAAAAATCGAAACACGACGTTGGATATTAAGCTGTATTTATAGGGATGACGCTGACGTAGCCGGTATAGCAAAAAGGGGAACGTTTATGGTTTGGAAATCTTTTTTCGTTAATGAACACCCGTCGAGTTGGACGCGAGTGCGCTCGAATAGTATAATTAAGCGTTTCGCAGGCGCTATTAATAAACAACTTGTAAAATTAGCCCGAGTAATTATTAACTTAGAAGGGTTTAGGACCTTTACTTAAAAACCATGTCTAAAAGGCGTAAAGGATCGTTTAGGCGCCACCCGAGTATTTATTTTTCGCGAAAAAATTATCCCGCAACGTTCAAATATCCAGCAAACGAGTACTACGTGACTTATTCCGATAAAATTATGGCTATATTTTCAAATAATCCGCTACGCTGAAAATATATTACCTACAACATAATATAGTGTTATTTTTAACAGCAAATGCGTAATCGTTCGATTACCTTTTATTATGAAAAAAAAAAAAAAAAAAAAAAAAAAAAAAAAAAAAAAAAAATA
>FIZR01023001.1:0-14726 GCA_900060175.1 Ferrisia virgata
TGAAATGCTGAGGAAAATTAGAGATGTTATTAGTGGACCATCAACAGTGTGACGTTATCATTGGACTGACATCAGTGGACAGATTTTATGGCCTGGAAAGACATCGGTGGACTTATTTTATGATGGATTGATTTTATGATTCTAAGTTGAAATGCTGAGGAAAATTAGAGATGTTATTAGTGGACCATCAACAGTGTGACGTCATCATTAGACTGACGTCAGTGGACTTATTTAATGGATTGATTTTATGATTTTAAGTTGAAATATTGTGGAATATGAGAGATGTTTGAATTTGACTCGTCCAAAACAGTGAATCTTGACCTTAAATCGATTTAATGATTTTGAGTATAAATGTCGTCATCCGTTGACCCGCCAACAGTTGAGCTCGACCCTGAATTGATTTCAAGATTTCAAGTTAAAATGTCGAAGAAAATTATTTTACCTTGCCCACGGTTGATTTTATGATTTTAAGTTGAAATGATGACGAAGATGAAGTTTAAGAATTTTTTAAAAAGCTTTTTTCTGAAAATGGAAATATATTTATAAACTAAAAGATTAATGGTAGCAAGTTTTTGCCATTACCACTTTTTTCAAAAGTTTTCAAAAAATGTCTTTTTTTGCATTATTTTTTTTCATGATTTTCTAAAAAATTACAAAGGAAACATTTTTTTTGATAAATATCCTACTAAAATGAACGTGGAATGTAAATTTTAGATAATGTTGCTCAATAGGTACTTCAACTTTATGGTCCATGCTTAAGACATGAGTTTCTTGTGTTTTTTCAACATTTTTTTTAACGTTATAAATTTTTTTTCTGTCAGTTATTTGTAAATTGCAACCAAAACACTTACATTTACTGTTTAAGGCTTGGTTTCAACGCTTTTGCAGGGGGGGGGTGCAACTGATATCCGCAGGTTCATTCATTTTAAAATGCAGTAAAAATGGTCAAAAAAAAAAGAAAAAAAATGAAAAAGGGCGTTTAAGGGTCTAGAATGGATGAACTGTGTATTTTTTGATAACATTTTTTTGTAAAAAAAAAACAATTTTTCAATTCTTGGCGAATTTATTATGAAATACGTGAAAAATGACAACTTTTGAGTGGGGAGTTATGCGAAGAACAAACTCAAAATATAAAAAAAAAGTCCAGAAACCTGTATTTCGGGGCTGTAAGGGGGGGGGGGGAGAATGATGCTGAATATTTGAACTCCCTAAGAAGCACATTCATAAGTCTACATACCAAATTTTAACTTCATAGTTTAATTTGGAGGGGAGATAGAGGAGGAATAGCATTTTCTCAAGATCAAAATGTAGAAAAACCATCATATCTCGCTCCCTAATTATGCAAGGGGGTAGATTTTTGGATATGTTATACAACTTTAGATTGTCTATTAATTGGCTCTAAAAAAAAATCGTTCTTAACGATTTTGGCCTTTTAGCACCTCTTCCTCTAAATTGGGAAATAACTGAATTTTGACCAGAAGTCAACTCCACTCCAAAATATCAAATCCGCGCTCAATCTCGGCTTATTTTTCAAGTTTGATCGATTTTTGTTGGTATCGATCTGAACAAATAGTTTTTAGTTTTAGGAGGGGGGAGGGGAGGATATAAAAAAAAATAATAATGAATACTTGACATGGCCAAAAATGCTCGTAATGGTCGTCAAGGGCTTCAAAATGGATTTTTTTAATATCCTCCTTCCCCCCATCCACCGTAGATCGATATACGGTAATAGTCTGATTTTTATCCACAATACGATACAGAAAATCAGGCTATAAATCTTTTATAGTTTGTTAGAAAATTGTGTAAAGGGCAAAAGTGGTAATTTTCTAAATATTTCTGAATTAAAGTTTTTGAAAATCTTCCTACTTTAAGTTAAAAAAATTAAATTCAAGGGCTAACGGTTTTCTATTTTCCAAAAGAAGTAAAATTTAGCCCACCTTTGTAAGTGCCAATTCTAATATTCACCGATGAGGATAGGAGGTCACGAAGGGGCCTGAATGTGCGTTTAATGGTGGTGGTAATTTGATTAGTCCTTATTTGATTAAATTTTTACTTTTTTAAAAAACTATATCAAATCCTCCTCCTTCTTTCCCCTTCCTTTCACACGAGCCTAGGAAAGAGAAGGTTCTACTCATCTTTTTTTTTTCATAATAAATATAGCACTGGAGCCAGAACTTCAATCTCTGTAAAAAAATAAGGAAAAGTAAATTTATTATAATTTTGGAGATATAAATAATCAGTACGACTGTTGTTATTCAAGTGAAGTCTTTATTATTATTATTATTTGCATTCTATCAAGAACGTTCTTAATTCTTTATACACCGCTGCCGAGTATCTCTCTTGAACTTCTACCTAAATACCTACGTACTACTTTTCAATAATCTCCCAGCCTTTTTTTTTTTTTTTTTAATCAAGTATCAAGTATTATCCTATAAATCAAGGATTTAATAAAAATAGTTTTCTTTTTTACCCTATGAAAATTTAGAGCACATGTTGATAACATTTTTCGACTAGAATAAATTTCGATATTTGAGTGAACTTTATGTGAAAATTCATAATTTTTTCGAAATCCAAACATCTCTTCCTCTATTTGAGACTGAATTCATGTAATATGAGGGAAGCCTCCCAGTCTGTGTGATGATTAAATTGAAAAATCCACTTATCAGAACAACTTTGCACAATACCACGATTCGAAGTAAACATCAGCACCGAAGAGAAAGAGTAGGAAAAAGAAAGGAAGGCAAATCGGCCAGATATACTATAACAATTCGAAACCGTAAAAATATAATGCAAGTTTGCATAGATAATAATAATATACGTATACGCGGACAAAAAAGGTTTTTAATACGCCTATTATATAGCGAAAGACAAATAGACGATCAATCTTCAGTAGGCTTTTCGCTTCAACTTTGGTAAATTATCAAGTAACTGTGCAGGGTGAGTGAGTAGAGAGAGAGAGAGAGAGACTATAAGAAACATTTCGCTATAACGCTAACGCCAGCACACACTTATACGTGTACGAGTAGATCTTGGTATACTTGACAATAAATTTCATCGTTCATGCTGACAGGAAAACGTTGTATAGAAAATTCTGCTAAAAAGATAAAGCAGTTTAAAGACGGTCTCATTTACATAAAGTAATATTGTATTAGAGACGGCATGGCATATGTGTGTATATTTTTTTCAGATCGTGAATTTATATATATACACGGGCGTTAGTTTCCCTCATTTTCACATTTTCACTTCTTTTTTGATACGAATCCGACGAAATGCATTTGTTACCGGGAAGCTTCTTCTTTTTGCGAAATACAGTCCAATATAATTTATTACGCAAGATTCCCATTTCGTTGTTCATTTTTTAACCAGTGCTGCGGCAAATTATCGAATCAACGGATATATTTACTATCCGACGTATACGTTACGTATATAACCAACAAACGAAAAAGCATCCCATTTAAAAGAAAATGTATGCGAATGAAGTTTATTTCGAAGAAATGTACAGTACGTACCTACCTATAGCTACCTTCCTACCCATATCAACTCCGAGCCAACGAGTGTAGGTATTTTTACCTTTTATACATAATATATACTTTATATGTATCTAGGTAGAGGTACCTATATTTTACCTATACTAATTTTGAAATAGGAAGAAAGTTTTCGTTATGGAAATCGAATCGAACCGAACCAAACCGATAGATATACCAATAAATTAAAAATAGTCAGTCGTGTCGTTTTCAAAACTCAAATTTTGCAATAAGTATTGAGAAAAGTCAAAAAAAGAAAACGCATTAAGATTAAGAATTTATTTATTTACATTTTACATATACGTACAAAAATATTTTCCATTTGTAAAAATTTATCAAATTCATTTCTGCACTTTACCCATATTTTTGCAGAAAACTAAAATAAAATAGACTGGAATCAATGCCGATGCCGGATGTCTATATAAAGTAACTTATGATAAATACGAAAAAAAAACTTTGCATCATGCACGTGTACGTCTACGTACGTAATATTTTCTACGATATTTTTTGAAGAAAAAAATTTTCGAAAAATTCTGTACAGATTATCTTATCTAGCATTTTAATAAAGCCATTTATAACGTATCTCGTTGGATTTTCAAAGTTACTTGTGTTTTGGCCAAAAGACGAACGTGGTATTTGTTGGTTATGAAAAATTTTCCTACGAAACTGGCTCGGTTCCAAACGATTTGAGGTTATATGGTTTTAAAAACAAAATTAATAATAAAAGAACAACCTTTTATGGAAATAATTTTCACAAAATTCCCATCGAGGCGAGATATTATTGAATTTAACGTACGTAATCGTAAAAATTTTTAGGACGGTGTTGTAATGTTATCATCTTGAAAATTATTATCATTTTTTTTTTGTTCGTCAAAAATATAAAAATATAAATGGAACGTAAAACGTTGTTAATTGTATGGGAAAAAAGTCTATAATCGCGACGTTTGGTCATTTTTATTCTTACGTTATTTTTCCTTGATAAAATAATAAAAAAAAAGCTTCGTATTGCGATGATTTTGAAGCTTGATTTCGTGAAATATTCGAGTTACAAAGTATTTATGGTTGTGAAGGAAGGTGTTGTGGATTCACATGTTACATACGGTTGTTTAGGGGTTCGATCCCTTCCCCCACACAATATTGGGTTGGAAAAATTAAACCACCTATTTTTATCATACATGTACTCAAAAATTTTTAACTTGATTTTCTATTGTCATATTATCAATGAAAACCAGGTTAATTTGGACCACAAACCAATTGCAGTTGTGGGGGGGGGGAGTATGTTCAAAATCCGTTTTGCGGCGTTAAAACCCAGTTGAAACCACTTTTGACGTGTCAGATATTTATTATATTAATTTTTTTATATTTTTCCCGAAACTGAAAATCATTTGCTTAGCTCAATACAGACCAAAATTGGTTAAATTTGAGTAGTCGGTTTATATTGGCCATAGATTTCTTATTTTTCAGTGCGAATGACCTAGTCTTAAAATTCAGGTACGTCAAAATTTGGGAGAGAGGGTGCTGAGATGTTAAAATAGCAAAATTTGTTTCTTTTTGATCCAATCCTATATCACCATATCAGCCAATTTCCATTAAAGCACAATCTTTGCTAACTAGCAGGTTTGCTATTATCATCATCTCAACTAATTAGTTGAGTTCCTTGTATCACCATCTCAGCCAACTGGCTGAGTTCCTATTATTACCATCTTAGCCAATTGACTGAGTTCCTCATATTACCATCTTAGCTAATTGGCCGAGTTCTATATAGCATGATCTCAGCCAATTGGCTAAATTCATTACAGCACCATCTTTGCCAACTGGCAGGGTTGCTATTATCATCATCTCAACTAATTAGCTGAGTTCCTTGGATCACCATCTCAGCCAACTGGTTTTGTTGCTATTATTATCATCAACGCCAATTGGCTGTGTTTGTTGTAGCACCATCTTAGCTAATTGGCTGAGTTTCATATAGTATGATTTCAGCCAATTGGCTGAATTCATTAAAGCACCATCTTTGCCAACTGGCTGAGTTGCTATTATTATTATCTCAACTAATTAGCTGAGTTCCTCGTATCACCATCTCAGTCAATTGGTCGAATTCATTATAGTACCACCTCAGCCAGTCGGCTGAGTTCTTTATAGCACCATATTAACCAGTTTGCTGAATTTATTAAAGCACCATCTTTGCCAACTGGCAGAGTTGCTACTGTCATCATCTCAAGTAATTAGCTGAGTTCCTTGTGTCATCATCTCTGCCAACTGGCTTTTTTGTTATTATTATCATGATCACCAATTGGCTGTGTTCGTTGTAGCACCATCTTAGCTAATTGGCCGAGTTCCATACAGCATGATCTCAGCTAATTGGCTGAATTCATTAATGCACCATCTTTGCCAACTGGCAGAGTTGCTATTATCATCATCTCAAGTAATTAGCTGAGTTCCTTGTATCACCATCTTAGCTAATTGGCCGAGTTCCATATAGCATGAATTCTGCCAATGGGCTGAATTCATTAAAGCACCATCTTTGCCAACTGGCAGAGCTGCTATTATCATCATCATCTCAAGTAATTAACTGAGTTCCTTGTATTACCATCTTAGCTATTTAGCTGAGTTTCATATATCATAATCTCAGCCAATTGGCTGAATTCATTAAAGCACCATCTTTGCCAACTGCCTGAATTGTTATTATTATCATCTCAGCCGAATGGCTGGTTCCTCGTATCACCATCTCAGTCAATTGGCCGAATTCATTATAGTACCATCTAAGCCAACTAACTGAGTTGCTATTATTATCATCTTAGCCGATTGGCTAAGTTCCTTGTATCATCATTTTCGACAACTGGCTTAATTCCTATCATTATCACCTCAGTCAATTGATGACTGAGATGGTAGTGTAGAGAAGTGAGCTAACTTGCGGAGATAATAATAATAGCGACTTATTAAATTGGCTAAGATGGTAATATAGATAACTTAGACAATTAGCTGAGATGGCAATATAGGGAACTCAACCAACTGGCTGAGATTATAATATGGGCACTTTGCCAATTGTCTGCGATGGTGATCATAGGGAACTCAGCAAATTGGCTGAGATGGAGCTACAAGGAACTCAGACAATTAGCTGAGATGATAATAATAGGAACTCAGTCATATGACTGAGATGATGATGTAGGGAAATCAGCTAATTCGTTGAGATGGTGATATCACAACTGTTCAATCTCTCAAAAAATAAAAAATTATTTATGAAATTGGATTCAAATTTCGACGTTGAAATATCTGAAAATCTCAAAAACAAAAATGGTTCGATATTTACGAGACAATTACAACTAAGTCACACGCTAAATAAAAAATTATAAAATCATTATAACATCTAATACAATGCTAAAACATAACGTCTGGTCTATTGTGCTTGATAAAAAGTCAATACTCACACTTCGAGTCAAATGGATCTTTGGCATTGAACCAGACGGATGAACGAAAGTTCTTCTAGTCACAGTTGGTTGTCGTGATGAAGAAAAGTATTCAGCAATGGGCAAAAAACGATCCAGATCACAGAAACGGAAACTCCATGATTTTAGGGGACTATTAGTAGTGCTTTAAATCGTAAGAGCGGCGTTAGAATCGTTGTTTACAGTTTGATGGAGACTACTGTGAAGATCGATAATAAAATTTTGATTGTAACTTAATTTGGTGGTATTTTATTTAGAAATTCCTGGAACTCAAAATTAATAATTAGTAAAAAAAATGATTAATTTTTAGGTATAATTTTAAATTATGTACTTAACTACGTATCACGCTGAAATGGGATACTATTCACATACATAAAAAAAAAAGAAAACTATTTTCAAGCTCGCATTTTTTTTCATTAAGTTTTTTTCGTATCAAAAAGTTAACCATTGAAGCGATACAGTCAATTATCCTCAATCTATCCTTTTAGTGTCTAGTACGTCTGGCATATTGAAAAGGGGCAACGAGGGAAACATGTTTCCAAAACACGAACTTTTACCGGGAGAATAAATTTAAAAGGAAAAATTTGAATACTCCCACACCGATTCGTATCATTATACGGAAATGAAATTTAAAATTAAATTCTTCGTATCCCGTCGCATTTTTATCATTTTTTTTTTTTTTTTATACTAACGTAATACTCTTCTTTCTTAAAATAAACCTCGTTATTAATCTTATAACCCATTTAATTACCTCTGGCGATGGAGAAATGGAGGTCTTTTTTTTTTACACCAACAGTACAAGGAGTATAGAATGAAGAAGAGGTTATGTGAAATTTTCGTTGACAAGTTGAACCGTAAAATGTAGTAAAGTTTTAATTTAAATATTAAACTTTTAACTTAGCAGCAGGACTTGAAGAATGATTATATATTATGAAAAATCGTGAACTGTGTACGAGCTTATACTACTTATTATTTTGAAAATAATTCTGGGTGAGGTATAAGTGTACGAGGCCTACATGCGTTTCGCTTAATTTTCTATGAGCTTGCGTAGTTTAACTCGCGTTAAAATAATCAAGATATTTTTACCAACCAACGGCCCAAGAAAAACTCTTTTAAACTTTTAAATTTATTTTTTAATTAGTTAGCAAGATTTTCATCTTTTTAAATGTAGTTTTATTAAACTTTTTCTCGTGCAAATTAGTTAGGTAGGGGTACTCGATTTTTTTTCTACTTCCTTTGTGTGTACACAATATTTATGTATACGTGTGAGTATGATACGTACTGACTTATCTACCTAATCCAAGGAAATTTAATTTGTACGAAAATTGAATTTTTAATCTTATCTTTTTTATATAAAAGTAAATATGCTTGGTTTGGTGATGATTCTAATTCTGATCATGATATAAGATTGAATAGTCAAGTATTCTTTTAAGATACTGATAAGCAAAAAAGAGCAGTTGATAATCGTACTCAGCATTAGAAATTTTATCATGGGGTTTCAGCCTGATTTTCGTGAAATATTAGAGTAATTTTTATCGGTATTGAATCGAGTTAATGATTTTAGTCTTGAGGAGGGAAGAAAAGAGAAAAAATAAGTATCTGATGTGCCCAAAAATAATCTTATTGCTATTCTGTGACTCTGAAATGGATATCTTTAGAAACTTCCACTCTACTCACGTCGACAAACAGTACTTAGCATCCTTTTTTCAGCCTGATTTTCTACGTCACTTTGTGCACGAAAACCACATTAATATTAATTTTAATTTTTCAATTTTTTCCTCCAAAGCTAATAAATTATTTTCTCAGCTCGATATCGACCAAAATCGATCAAATTTGGGAAACAAGCTTTGATTGGCGGTGGATTTGATATTCTAGAGTGGGGTTAATCTCAGGTCAAAATTCAGTTATGCCCAAATTTGGGAGAGAGGTGATGAGGGGCTAAAATCGCGAAAAATGTTTATTGTATTACATATTCAAAAATCACCCTCCCAGATTAATTCAGGGTAAGATATGAAGATTTCTCGTTTTTTGTCCTTGAAAAGTGAGCTGTTCCTCTACTATCTTCCCTCCAAACTGAGCTAGGAAGTTGACATTTGGTATGTGGACTTGGTAGGGGCTATAAATGTGCTTTTTGGGAATTTCGACTTTTCAAACCCTTTGCTCCCCCGTTACAGTTCCAAAAATGCAGTTTTTCGGTCAGTTTTTCTTATTGCGAGCAACTCTGGCGAAGCGAAGACGTGAGCTGTGGTTTATTTCTTGTATATATATGAATATGGTATGTAGATTCAACGTGATTGTTAATGTCGTCTTTGATGGTCTGAATTATGCACTTTAAAATCTCCTCCTATCCCTACGTACGATGTTTTTTTTTCAATTCACAAAGTTCTAATTATTCACGAAAATCATGCGACGTTGAGAACTAAGTTGGAATTTTCCGAATCGTTTATCTTTAAAGCTCTGGCTGTATATAGATATCTTTTAAAATATCTACGACAAATTCTGCGCAATCCCTCTCCCCTCCCCCGAAGTTGGAAGTAGTTACGCTACTTGGGAGTATCAACAGAATCAATTTTGGCCTCCTGGAAATTATTTTATCAAGTATCTGCCAAATTAATATTTTTGAAGATGATTTTGACGAACATTTTGTGAAATAGGGGGCGTGGGAGTAGTCTCATTGAAATTTTACAAATAACTCAAAATATTTCTGACACATCAGGCTACGAATTTTATTCTGAGAATTTTTTCCCAACAGTTATAGATGCGGAGATAGGAGAGTTTTTCATTAAAAAAAAGGTGCACTCTTGAAAAAGGGTGGGTTAAAAAATTAAGCAGTCGAGCTGATATATTTTAGCAAAAAAAATTTAATTACCTGTGTAGGATTCGGACCTGCAGAAATTCTAAAATTTCTTTTGTCAATTTTACCCCTTAGTCCAGTCAAAATTATTTATGGCCGAAATTCAGCCCACGTGTCTACGAAAGTTGGTCACTAGCTTTCGCCACACCATAGAAAAGAAACATCACGTTAGCGCATAATGCGTCCCTTTCAAACTCATTTTAAAGCGTTTCGAACGATTATCGAAAAAAATATGTAATGACCTTTTTCATTTAGAATTTGACCAGCTAAATTTTTTTATTCAACTTTTTTTCTCTATCGTCTTTAGAGAAAAAGTTACGCCAAGTTATTGGTTAAAAAAACCTGTTTTTGGAACATAAATGGGTATATTGGAGAAGAAGCACCAGTCCGATTTTGTCCAGTTTTGGTTATGTTTTTCAGTGGGTGGTGATCTACAATCTTGCAAAAAAATTTTTGGCCATATATTTTTTTGTTATAAAATGCTAAGTCGACTGGACTTCCTACCTCCTGAAAGGTGAAAGTTGTTGAAAAATTTTATATTGTTAGATTCAGCTTTATATTCAAAATTTGGATTGAAACTATAATTTTTGCTCCAGTGCGAGCATATATTGAATTTTCCCCCATGAAAATGCATTTTTTGGATTTTCTGAGTGGAGAGAGGGAGATGGGACCGGGCTAAATTTTTTTTAGCTCTAAAAATTTTGTTTAGAGCTACCTACCTAATGATGATTTGATTTGTAAGAATTTTAAAAATCTGAGAACAAGGGCATTTCGCTTATTTTTATTTGGGACTACCCTTTGTGCATAAGGCATGAATAATACTCGAAATTCTCAAAATTAAAAAAAAATTTATCTGCTTGTTACTTTTTTATTAAAAAAATTGTCAACTTATGTGCGGAGCATTGATGAAAATTTTCAATTAAGAATACCTTCTGCGGTAAACAATTATTTAGAATCTACAAAAAAAATTTTAACCCCAAGGTTAACGGTTGAATTTGATCATATTTCTGAAGAAGGAGGAAGAATGAGTACGCGGTGTAATTTCTTTTATTTCTTATCGTACTTGTTCATTACTCTCCTCTCTTTGTAAAAAATGTTGTTGTTGTTAGGATACCTTGGTCGCATAAAAAGCGTTGTTCGACAGTAATAAAAATTATGAAAGTAAAAATTTCTCGAACATTGTTAAATTAGAACAGGTAGCTAACGGCATCAAGAGCTCAAATTTAAAAAAAATTTTCGATGGCAGATTAGCTTTTATGTAACTAGTTATTTCTTGTATCCCTAAGCTAAAGTTCACGAAAAAAATAAACAGATTCTCCAACGAGGCACAAAGAATTAAAAAACTAAAAAAAAATTTCAAATTTTTAGAATTTTTTTCTGATTAAGGATTGATTACACTCGAGGTTCAAGGTAAATTTATTTGGAGTTTAAAAATTTTCCTCTCTTTGCTTTTATAACTACGTCTGGAAAAAAAAAAATTCAAAAATTGGAAGAAATTTTTCTTTTTGATTTATTGGATATGCTACCATGTGCAAAATTATGTTTAATATTCTTTTACATTACGTTACGTTACCCTTTGAATCTCATCGGATGAAAACTACCTAACCTAAAGGCATTTTATTTTATTTCAAGGGCAGCGGCAATTTTTTATTGACATATATATCACTTTTATTGACCTTTTACGAGCAACCAAGTAACTATATTTTTCAGAAAAAATCCTCCTACTTTTTCGAATTTCATTTTCCTTTCATTTACAGCTGTAAAAATGGAATTTGGTCCAATGAATAAATATGATATACTTGCTTAGGTTATTTTTCTTTGATAGTGTTTCTTCTTTTAATAACTTCATCTTTGAAAAATGTATCAAATTAAATTTCGCCATCAGTCTGTAAGTAACAAACATATTTGCTATTTCATCGGACGGTATTCCAAGTTCTTTATTTAATTACGTCATTAATTACGCATTTGAGCCCGATTCGACGTTCACTTTTGCCGCTTCCGTTTAAACTATTTGTATTTTCAACGAATAAAGTTGAAAAAACTTTTTTCGCCTGCCAATCAAGGCACATTCAAAACGTTAATCATTTTCGAACCCTTAAATATTACTAATTTGTATGTATCTAGTAAAAAATTTACCCTTATTATTAACCTGATTTTCTATGGCATATTGTCATCGAAAACCAGGCTATTACGGACTATCGACCTACTGTACATGTATTGGAGGGGGGGGGCAGTATCAATGAAATCTGTTTTGAGATTCTAGAAGGCTATTGAGGCCAATTTCGGTTATGCCAGATATTTATGCAGTTTATTTATTATTATTAAAACTAAAAATCATCTGCTCAGTTCGATACGCGACCAAAATCGGTCGAAGTTGGGCAGTATGCATAGATTGGTAGTATATTTGATATTTTTGAGCCAGCGTGACCTTGAATCAAAATTCAATTATACCCAAATTTTGGGAAGAGACTGCTGAGAAAAGAAAATGAGAAAAATTTTTCTTTTTCAAACCAATCAATAGAGATTCCGAAATTGTATAATATATCAAAAAATCAATTTTACAAGTCAATTAGTAGGAGAGATATGGAAGTTTTCCCCTGTTTTGACCTCAAAAAGAGGCTGTTCCACCCATACCTTCCCTCTAATTTAAGGTAGAGGGTTGAAATTGGCGATTTATATTTAGTAAAAGTTCTAGATGTGCCTATTGTGATTACGACTTTTTAGCCCCATCGCACCTCTTCAGAGTCCCAAGAATGTAGTTGGTTTTTCTTAATTTTCAAGCTTATGATAAGCTTATCTTTCGTCCAAAGTGAGCTAGAAAATTGGAAATTTGGTATCCTGATTTAATAGCGGTTCTAGATGTGCCCTTTCGAGGTTACAAGTTTTCAAATATATTACACCTCCTCATAGCATCGAAAATGTAGTTGTTATTTATTTTCATTTTTTCCCCTCCGAAGTCTAAAATCATTTATTCTACTTGGTATTGAACAAAATCTCTTCAACTCAGTCAATAGACTCAATTTGGCGAGGGATCAGATATACATGAGAGGAGATGACCTTGGTTCAAAATTTACTCATGTCCAAATTTGCAGGAGAGGTGCCGAGGGGCTACAATCTCCAAAATTGTTCATTTTCAATCCAAATCGACGTACAATTCATAGCTGAATGATATATCAAAAAATTAGTCTCCTAGGTCAATTAGAAGGCCAGATGTAGAGGTTTCCCCCTTTCTGACCTTGAAAAAAGGGATGCTCCTCCTCTTCTTCCCCTCAAAATTGAACTGGGATGGTGAAATTTTATATGTAGACTAACTACAGGGCAAAGATGTGCTTCAGGGGAAGGAGGTTGACTTTTCATCTTCATTGTGCTCTCTTACAGCCCAAAATTTTTTTTTTTGGGGTGGGGGTAAATTTTTTGATGGTCAATGAAAACGAGGCTATTACAGTCTATCGACCAAAGGCGGTTGGTGGACACACTAACCAAATCCGTTTTAGGGTCCTAGAAGATCATTAAGACAATTTTTGGCCATGACAGATTTTTATTTTTATTCCCCCCCCCCCCCCGCAACATATAAAATCATTTACTCTGCTCGATACTGACCAAAATCGCTCCAATTCGGTCAGTCAACTCAGTTCGACGGCGGAATAGATATATATGAGTAGGGATGACTGGGGGGTAAAAATTCAGTTTTGCACCATTTTAGGGAAGGAGGTGCTGAGGGGCCAAAAACACAAAACTTGTTCCTTTTTGTTGTCAATCGATAGAGAATTCAAAGTTGTGTAGCATATCCAAAAATAAACCTCCTAGGTCAATTAAAAGGGGAGATATGAGGGTTTTGCCTCCTTTGACCATGTAAAAAAGTTGTTCATCCCCTATCCCTTCCCCTCCCCCCATATGAGCTAGGAAGTTAAAATTTAGTACGTACATTTAGTAGGAGCTCTACATATACCTTTTAGAGATCGTGACTTTCCAGCTCCAGTGCACCTCCTCACAGTCTCAAAAATGTGGTTTTTTGGTGAGGTTTTCTCATTTTTCGAGTTTTTTGAGTTTGTACCTGGCATAACTGTCTTCCAAATAGAGCTAGGAAGCTGAAATTTGGTGTGTACATTTAGTAGGTGGTCCTAGATATGCCTTTTTGGGGTCTCGACTTCTCAGCCCCATTATACCCCCTTGCAGCTTTAAATATGTAGTTTTTTCATCGGTTTTTCCTATTTATTGAGTTTGTTGCTCGCGTAACTCCCCTCCAAATTGGACTAGGAATTTGAAATTAGGTATGTACGTTCAGTAAGAACTCTAAATGTGCATTTCGGGGGTCTCGACTATTCAGCCTTATTGCACCCCTTCACAGCTCCAGAAATGCGGTTTTCTGATCGTTTTTTCTTGTTTTTTTAGTTTGTTCCTCGCATATCTCCCCTCCTAGCTAAGCCATCAACTTGAAATTAACTATGTATATTGGGTGAGGACCCTAGATATGTCTTTTGATGGTTTCGACTTTTTAGCCCCATTATATCTCCTCATAGCCTGAAGAATGTGCTTTTTGGTGGGTTTTTTTCAGTTGGTTCCTCACATATCTCCCCTCCAAATTGAGCTGAGAAGTTTAAATTTGATGTGTAGATTTAATACTGGCCTTAGACATGTATTTTGATGGTTTCACTTCAAAATCTACCTATACCTCTACCACTGTTCAAGAAAATGCACCCCAAAGTGCTCCTTTTTTTATTCCATCTTCCTACTTTATGAAAATCACACTCAAAAAGTAGAGCACTGCTACGCTTCTTTTTTTTAAAATTAGTTTCAAATTTGATATTTGTGCTTTCATTGAGGGCAAAATAGTGCCTAAGTATTTATAAGCACTGATTGTACCTCCATTCCCCCCCCCCACCCTTACCTCTGGCTCAGAATATG